>JAFIRS010005468.1:0-56249 GCA_018342105.1 Gonioctena quinquepunctata
AATGTACGCCGTTGTTGTTTGGGAAAGTTTTCATATTCGGAGTACCGTTGAGACTATGTTTCGAGATGAATTTTTATACATTAATGCACTGCTTAATGATATTCAGACTCTTAAGGTAATTTAATTTATGTGTTGTTAATAACTGTTTTGTGTCTACTTTAGCTAATAACACTAATCAATAACGCTTAAACGACTTAACCATCTAGGTGCCATCTGCAGAATAGATGAATGTCTCTAGGGGAGCTGTAAGATAAAGGCAAGGCGAGACATATGTCGGATTTTGTACATGTTTATGAAAATACCCATTATACTCGAGAATACTCATCGAAATAGCGAACGTTTTATAATCAAACTTGAGGTAATTGTCCATTGAAAGTCATATGGCTATTTTATGTTTCAAGAGCTATGAATTGATTATATGTTTGTTTAATCGCACTGTGGATTTCTTTTCAAATTTAAACAGAACACCACAAATATTTAAAAAAAATCAGGATTTCAATCCACATGTGGAGGTAACTGCATTTTTTTCGTTTTCTCTCCCTTCAGTGAGAAACTATCAGTACAAATTTACTGATCCGCTAGTAAGAATAGATAAACCAACTGTTTTTTATTTCAAGGATCCTAGGTATCCTAGAATAGAAAACTCAACATCCATTTTACTCCATGGCGGGTGTCCTTCTTACCCAAAACTCAAAAACAGACACTTGCCCAAGAAATTCTTTGATTATATATTTGAAATCGCAAACACATCTTTTCCATTTGAAATATATTTTATTTTGACGTAATTGCTTTTTTCTACAATTCCAAATACTCTCATTCGATTCCTGGAATCAGATGCATTGAAACAGTTATTTAATACATAACTTTTCCATTTCATAGGAAGAAATGAAGATTATATCGAAAATTTAAAAAAAACTTTTTGATGTGGAAAAGAGTTATTTTAATTCACTTTATCTTCAAATGTCTTTCATTGAAACTCTCCACATCTTCAAATGAGAATATAATCAGGAAGATCTATACAAGTGTAGGAAGGGCAAACTAATTAGTTCACCCCGATAAGTTATTGCGTTCACCAAATTATATTTCCTATAGAAAAATGATTCGATTAGTCAATAACTTGCCGTTTTCTGAATTTGCCTATCAAAAATAAAAAAAAAAATGTAAAAGATACTTCTCTAGATAGTTTTTGCTTGACGTTTCGGGGACTATATCTGCCCCCGTTCTCAAAATCTTCTAAATCTCCTTTAATTGTTTTAATAATTTGGATTTTTTCCCGCAGAGTCTTTTTCGCTTTTTTAACTGACGGATGTCTTTTTTTAAATTCAAAAAATACTTCTCTATATAGTTTTTGCTTGACGTTTCGGGGACTATATCTGCCCCCGTTCTCAAAATCTTCTAAATCTTCCTTTAATTGTTTAAATAATTTGGATTTTTCTCGTCAGTTAAAAAGCGAAAAAAGACTGCGAGAAAAATCCAAATTATTAAAACAAAGAGATTTAAAGATTTTGAGAATCTATAGGAAATATAATTTGGTGAACGCAATAACTCATCGAGGTGAACTAATTAGTTTGCCCTACTATATAGAGAAGTATCTTTTGAATTAAAAAAAAATTTTGACTAATTGAATCATTTTTCTATAGGAAATATAATTTGGTGAACGCAATAACTCATCGAGGTGAACTAATTAGTTTGCCCTTTCTACACTTGTATAGATTTTCCTGATTATATTTTCATTTTCGGACTGTGGAAGGTTACCCAAAAACATGTCGAGAAACGTTGTTCCTCCACAAAAAACCACATTCATTCAATACACAAATGAGAGTTTTGAAACATTGTTTTCACAACAACAAAGAAGAAATTCGAGTAAGTATCAGAGGTACATGTTCATTTTATTCATATATTTTCCGTCTTTGAGAATGGAAGGAACAAATCTGCCCTCCAATATTTCAGTTCACGGAACGAAGTATTTTTGACAGGACTTGACAGGATTGTGTCACAATCGATTTCAACTCATGAAATGAAATGTTGGAAGGCAGATTTGTGCGTCTCATTCTCCAAAGGTCAGAAAATAATATAATAGAATGAATCGTGGTATAGTGTACCTCTGATCTCAGTCGAATTTCTTCTTCCTTTTGTATCTGAGAGCAACTACTTTTGCCTGATATTTCCACAACTGAAAGAGCATTTTCAAATTATTGATAAGAATTAATGTTTTATATGAAATGGAAAAGTTAAAACCCAAAAGTTTCGGAAACCAATGAATTTAAAATAATTTTATCTCGATTGTAATGATACATACCTCTTGTCGAAACACAATTCTCCCACTTATCTTGTCTCGAATTGTTGGAGAGAAAACATTCAACGAGAAAATAATTACGTTACTGTTTAAAAGGGAAATTGCCTTCTCCTCTTATAGTTTTCCGACAAAAGAATGTCATGTCAACATTAAGAAATAAAAAAAGTTTAGTACTGAAGTAGCTCAGCTATACCGTAAAAAGAATTTCCCGAGAAACAAAAAACGTGGATGAAGGCGCTTCAACATCATTTTGAACGTCCTTTGATAGAGGAGTATCTTGCCAACACATAATAGACAATTCCTACATCACTGAAAAAGACGTTCCAACTTTACGACTATTTCATAGAAAATTTAATACAATATGGCTGATGCAGGTCACCCCGTCTTGGGCTTTCTTCATATGGGCTCAATTCACAATATGTGGTCAATTAAGCGATGCAACCATACTATACTACTAGCTTTGAAAGCTATTTTATGGACTATTTTCCTCATACTATTTCAACCAATGATCCGTCAGCATTTTAAAAATTTCGACCAATACTGTTAAAATGACAGCGGCAAAATTTGCATATCACCCTTTGGGTTTTTTTTCAACAATATCTCTTCCGTAATTGATTTTCGTGGTTATGACAAAAGAAATCTGGACATATGTTTGTCATCTGACGATAATTTTTGAAAGTGTCAAAATGAGTCGTTTTGGTACAATTCAAAAATACAGTTACTTCCAAAAACTCAATTTGGAGAAAATTTGAGAAGTTCTGCAGTGAAAGGAATTATGAATTACGCGCTGATACACAAGTGAGCACTCTATCCAACATTTTAACGGACTACACATATAACATGAAGAAATCTAATGGTGAGGACTATAAAGAAAGTTGCATAAAAAGTATATGGAATACAACAGCAAAGATGTTGCAGGAATATTATTTTGAAAATTTCATTTTTATCGTTTATCCAGAATTTTAATCCGTTAACCGATTCTATCACTCATAACTTTGTACAAGGTTATCCGATTTAGATGATTCTTTTTTTAATGGACAGAGTATACTTTAGAGTTAGTTATTTTCAGATTTGGAAAGGAATGATCCACCCCTAAGGGAGAACCGATTCTGTTGAAACTTGGCACACATATAGGTAGTTCTGATGGCCAAAACCTAATGGATACTTGGAGTCATTGAGTAGATAGTTATTAGTTGATTTTAGCCACAAAAAAGTGAGAAATAAAAACTTCATAACAAAAAATTAAACCGACGAAAAAATCAACTCAAAAGCAAAAAATAAAATAAACCTTCTTAGTCTTAATGATAATTGAGCTCCTAAACTAATATGAGTATAAGTCCATCCAATATCAATTGCAGAAGCTGTTTCTATAGGGAGCAAATAAAAACTCACTTCGCTAACACGAGCGTATATGAGAAGAAACGGAACGAAAAATAATGTGTACTACTCCTAAATATTCTCCGTCGGCGAAGGGAAGATCAAAAGAGCCGATAGTCAACGTGGACTTGAGTGACTGTTGTCACCGATTCGTCTGGGCCAATAAAGTCGAACATCAATCCTTGGGGGTGTGTCTATACGATGGGAGGTCATAAATCACGCGTAATATTTGTGTTTTAATAGCTCTGAAAGATTAACAACCAGTAGCATCTGTGGTCTTGGTGTGTGCCGATCGAAATACGTTTTAGGATATAATAATAACCTACATCAAAGAATGAAAGAAATAATTTTTCTTTCTTAATGTATTTGTATAAATAAAAGCTTGTCTTTAATTTTTTTTCATTTTTCATTATTTATGAAGTATTTTTTAAATCTTAAAATATCTAAATAAAATTAGTTATCTCCGCCACTGCTGCTCACAGGATTTCGCCGCAAGACTTTTTTATGCTTCTGCAATTGATATTGGGAAAACTATAACTAATTTTGAGTCGGCGCCAAACAAACAATTAACGGAGATCATTATATATATATATATATATATATATTACTTTGAAGAAGTAACCAAAACGCCGCCATGCATCCACCTGCCATCATTTTACGCTTTACCTAATTCAATTGCTAGTTTGTTTGTCGCCGACTCAAAATTAGTTACTCACATTAGTTTAGGAGCTCAATTATCATTAAGACTAAGATGGTTTATTTTATTTTTTGCTTTTCAGTTGATTTTTGGTTGAAAAGTTTCATTTAGTCGGGTCAAGTAAATGAGAATGGCCAATTAAATATGGTTGAATTAACAAATCCTTTTTTTCCGTGTGTAGAAAGACAATCAGCACCTTCAGAGTTCACATTTGTTACAGAGTTTATAGCATCGAGTACATATTCATGTATAATGGGATCGAAATTAATGGTATTGCATACATACATTGTTGTATAATCATTGAAGGATGTGTTGTTGAAATGTGCATTTATCACATGTTTTACATTTGTTCAGAAAAATCCAGCGAAAGCATTGCTAATTTCATACTTGTTTTCGATTATTTTTTCATTCAGCTCAACACTGTTTATTTCAACAAACTTTTTTCTACCGATTTTTTGTTGAACAGTACGCCAAATTTATTTTTGTTTTTCTTTTTCTCTTTATTCTCAATAATTTTTTATAGAATATTTTTTGTATTATTATTTTTCGTTATATAATTTTTCTTTGCAGTCTTATAGTAAACGTGATCATCAGGATTTTAGGATTGACTGAACCAGTACAAAACTCTAAGGTCGTTGCCCACCTGAATAAGATTGGAATCAACCCAGGATTTTTTGTTCACATTATTTTGGATTTTTGTACGTTAGGGCATGTTAAATCATTGTAATGAAGTAGAGTATTCACAAATTCTTTATATACTAGATCAACACTACCTACTATTTTTAGTGTTTCAAGATTCTCTGATAGTAGTCGAATTTCTTCTCCCTCTACGAAACTGCAGTATATGGTACGAAAGATATTTATGGTTAGTGGAAAAACTTTGTTTCGGAATTCCTTTTCCAATATGTGGAAAGTTCCAATGAAATATAACTGAAAATACACACAATGAATGAAAAAAAAATGTGATAAAAAATCCTTTTGTATCTGAAAGTTATGTTTGAGATTTCCACATTTTTCAGTAAAATCAGCTGCGATTTGCAGATATAAGTAAGTATGGTAAAACCAGAAATCTAGGAAGGTCGTAAATCAACCACTTGAGTTATCAGCAGGCGGTGGATTCTACGCAGAGTTGTACCTGCCCTAGCCATTAAATTTTGTTTTATAGGTAGGTATTGGGTTGAGAGAATTATTAAGGAAAATCGCTTGAATATAATTGAGAATTGTTTATTTATATATAATATATGATAATTATATATATAATTATATTATATTATATAATAATATATGATAATTATATATATAATTATATTATATTATATAATAATATATGATATATCTAATTAATGTAAAATGTCAAACTTTATACTTTATAAAAAGTTCAGTTTCTCGATAAAAGATATTTATAAACACTTTCACTGTCGTCATCCAAATTGATAATAAACTTTTCTTTGGGAATTTTTTCTATATCTATATATGACTTTTCCACCTTTTTAATATGGAAAACACACTTGGTCCAGCTGCTATCAGGAATGTTTGCAGTTTCTGTTTGAATAAGAGCTACTACCACAGTTGAACTTAAGGTTGGAGAAGTATTATTTCTTCGAACTGCTGACTTACGCTGATGCCATATATGTTCAATTGGGTTTAACATACAGTGATAAGAAGGAAGTCTGAGCACTGTATGTCCCAAGCTTTCAGCCAATGAATCACAAAAATATTTCTTTTTTATCGATAACTGCGTAAAACTTCTAGTAACTGTTTTTTGTGTACTTTTCCTCATAGTACATATCATTATTTAACATATATTCTTGTATAGGGACTTTGGTGTCATTTGGACAATACTGTTGGGTGGAATATTTGGTATGAGTTTATTTTGGAACCAGTCTTCAAATAATTCGGCTGTAGTATCATCATGATAATCGACTAAAGAGTCCTTAATATTCTTTGCCGATAAAGACAACGCATTTGGTATAAAACCATTTTCGGTTCCTGCGTGAATTATCGTAATGCGTTTTCCTTTATTAGACGGCGCATTAGTTAGTCACAAGTCACTTTCGTTTGGAATATAATAATAATAATAATAATAATAATAATAATAATAATAATAATAATAATAATAATAATAATAATAATAATAATAATAAATAATAATAATAATAATAATAATAATAATAATAATAATAATAATAATAAATAATAATGATAAAATAATAATAAATAAGCAGGGTAGGTCAAACAACACCAGCAATGACCTTGGTGAGTGGCGCCACCACTTAACCCAGCCTAGGATGCAAAATCGGACCGGCAGCTTAAGCGCATCCGGGAGGAAAGCAAACACTTCCTCTGGTGTCGGCCGTGTTCCTGCTAGGGCTAACCCCTCGCAGGATCATACTCTGGTTCCCAGAAGGAGAGACAGGGCCCCACAACCGACCTCATCCGGATGGAGGTCAACGGCAAGGTGGTGGGGCCCAAATCGATGGACAGCCTAATGACGACCTACGCAATGGACAACGTTCGGGAGTGGACAGACGGAATGAGAGACGGCCTTCTGCGTTGCTATGAGAGTAGCGAGCCCGGCCGAAGGGATACATGGCGCGAATGCATGCTCTGGGTGCGTGGCACACCCAGAGTATGCCGCATTTTCCGCACAAAATCTGCGGGATTATGTATTCACCTTCGTAGCCGTGGCTACGTGAGACCGCCTCCTAGGCAGGTTAACGAAGTGGCCGAAGTGGCAGAAGTGCCACGAGTCAAACCCAAAGCCGAAGAGGTGGCAGGTATCAATATTCCACCAACAGAGATTATCAGAACCCGCAGGGTGCTCCGCACTTCGAAGCCCTGAAGCCTCAAGATCTGGCTCGAGTGGATGCGGAGATTCGTGAAGCGCTTCCAGAAGAGGCTGACATCTGGCAAATCAACACCGCCGTATATAATGCTGCTCGTGCTTTCTCGTGCGGATACGCAGAATAATGCGTCTTCGACTAGAAGGCATGAGAGACGCATACAAAAGATGGAAGCCAAAATCAAGTCGGCGAGACAACACGCATTCGTATCCAATGTGTGATGGACTACGTAGTGGCCATAGGCCATTTACGCTAACGGTGCGGCGAATCGCAGCTGAGTTGCGACGAGTCCATCACACATTGAATCAAGGAGTGCTGTTAACCATCAAACAACACTGCCTTGATAGGATACGAATGCTAGTGGCTGCCAAAAGTCACTAGTACGGCGAGCGAGGGGAATCGCGGAAAACAAACAGTTCCGCGAGAAACCCTCTCGCTTATTCCAGCAACCGACGCTGTTGTGGAAAACCCGCCGACCGCTGATCAGGTGGAAAACTTCTGAAGGAGATTTACGAATATCCGCAGCCACTCAACATAGACACTCCAGCCCTGACGCAGTTTGGAGCCTTCTGTAGAAGGTTTCAGCAGCCTCATCCTAATGAACTGCGCCAACTGATAACCCCGGAAGAAGTTCGGAAAGCTCTACAGGGTTCGAAGAACTTCGCTGCTCAGGCCCAGACGGGTTGAGCAACCTGTGGTGGAAAAAGTTTCCTAGTACCCACCACCCTTAGCCAGAGTTTTCAACTCGTGGCTCAGTGGAGAGCAGCAGATTCCGGCTTGGTTTGTCGAGGGGCGAACCGTGCTAATCCCCAAAAACGGAGATTTGTCTGATCCCAAAAATTACAGACCGATAACATGCTTGAACACGTGTTACAAATTGTTTACGCGCATTTTGTACACGCGAATACTCCTCGCAGTTGACACGGTGTACGAACGGATATATGAGCAGAAAGGGTCAAAGAGAGGTGTTGCTGGCTGCAAGGAGAACCTGCTGATCGATAGATGTATCACGCAGGACTCCGTGCAGTATAAGCGCAACCTTTCGATGGCCTGGATCGATTACCGCAAGGCGTTTGATTCAACATCGCATGAGTTGATCTTGTATTTGCTCAGATGCCTTGCGGTACCCGATCAAATAGTGAGATGCATTGAACAGTTGATACCACTCTGGAGGACTCGCTTCACCATAACATCAGGTGGAGCCAAAGTCCAAACGGAGCAGGTTATCTTCAGAAGAGGTGTGTTCCAAGGGGATTCCCTCAGCCCCCTCCTTTTTTGCATCTCACTTATGCCATTATCCGTTGCGCTCAGAAAACCCGTGGTTACAACTGTGGAACACCCCCGGAGACCGAAGGCATAAGGTCACCCATTTATTTTATATGGATGACCTGAAGCTTTATGCTTCGGGTGAGGCAGATCTGCAGCAATCTCTGAGGGTGGTGCAAGAGTACACGCATGCTATCGGTATGGAATTCGGGATGGATAAATGTGCACTGGTTCATCTCAGAAGAGGACGATGCGAGGATTACGGAGAGGACGCGAACTGGTAGATGGAAGCATCCTCCGCCATCTGGATGCCGGAGAGGCGTATACCTACCTAGGAGTGCAACAACGTTGCACCCAAGAGGTAGTGGCGGTTAAAAACGCTCTCCGCGGCAAGTATCAGCAGAAACCCGGCAGATCTGGTATCAGAACTGTCGGGCATAAAAAGTTTCTGCCACCAACATGCTTGCCGTTCCAATACTAATCTACCCTTTGGGGTAGTGAAGTGGACCCTGGAAGAGCTGCGCGGAATCGACGTGAAGACTCGCAAAATGATGCACCTACATCGTAGTTTGCATCCGAATCGTCCGTTCCACGGTTGTACCTCCCCGAAAACAGGGAGGCCGTGGACTTGAGTTTGGAGTGTCTACACAACAGGATGGTGCTGGATGGAGCCTGTAAAGTCATCAGGAGCTTGATCCCCTTCTCTGCATGGTCAAAGACCATGAGATCACAGGAAAGGAGCGTTTCTTTTAAAGCAGCAGTCCGTGCAGCCGATGAACTTGGTCTTGTATTCGACACCGAGCGGGATATCCAAGACTCTATCACCGAGTTGGAGCCCGCTCGACGGAGAGTCACCATAAAAGCTGCAGAGAATACTGTACATCTGCAGCTCCACAAGGATAAAGCCGATGCATGGAATTTTCTTCAAACATATTGAAGACCACGGCTTATCCGAAAGTCTGACCTTTGCTTTCCTTAGGTCAGGTGGACTCAAGTCGGAGACTGAGGATTCATCATGGCTTGCCAGGATGGTGTCTTCAACACTCTCGTGTATCGAAGCCGCGTGATGGGTATAGAGGTCCCTGACACGAATGCAGGGCCTGCCGTGGAGCGCCTGAGACCATCATGCACTTGCTGTCAGCATGTACAGCATATGCGGTCTCAGCCTATATCCATCGTCATAACGCGGCGTTACGAGTGCTGTATTACCATCTACGACACTCGTACGGTATTGATGAGACACCAGTGCTGCCATACGCTCGGGGATATTGAGTCCGTTGTGGAGAATGAGAAGTGCCGAATTTTGGAACTACTCATTCCCCACCCTCGAGCAAATACAAGCCAACAAGCCTGACGTAGTCCTCTTCGACCGCGAGCAGAAAACGATATACGTTATAGAGTTTTCGGCTCGGCGAACGATATCATACGAAAGAGGATGAGAAACGGACGAGTATCGAGATTTACTCTTCGAGCTCCGCAGACTCTATCCAGACCATTCTGTGAAGATAGTGGTTCTGATAATAGGGGCCCTTGGTGGAATGATGCCAACGCTACTCTCAAACCTGAAATTATACCGGCATACCGTAAATCGGCAAAATCTCTACGGCCGCATGCAGAAGGCAGTCATTCTCGGATCGTTACGTCTGCTCAGGGCACATGATTCTCGGACCCAATGATCTCACCTCACGGATGTGGGAGGTCATTGGTTTATGTAACAACGCCTTCCGAATGGGTCGGAGCTTCGGAAGTTAGGGCCTGACTGGAAGTGTTTAGAACGAAAAAATAATAATAATAATAATAATAATAATAATAATAATAATAATAATAATAATAATAATAATAATAATAATAATAATAATAATAATAATAATAATAATAATAATAATTCCCTCAGCCCCCTCCTTTTTTGCATCTCACTTATGCCATTATCCGTTGCGCTCAGAAAAACCCGTGGTTACAACTGTGGTGCCCCCGGAGACCGAAGGCATAAGGTCACCCATTTATTTTATATGGATGACCTGAAGCTTTATGCCTCGGGTGAGGAAGTCTCAAGCAATCTCTGAGGGTGGTGCAAGAGTCACGCATGCTATCGGTATGGAATTCGGGATGGATAAATGTGCACTGGTTCATCCAGAAGAGGACGATGCGAGGATTATGGAGAGGACGCAACTGGTAGATGGAAGCATCCTCCGCCATCTGGATGCCGGAGAGGCGTATACCTACTAGGAGTGCAACAACGTTGCACCCAAGAGGTAGTGACGGTTAAAAAAGCTCTCCGCGGCAAGTATCAGCAGAAACCCGGCAGATCTGGTCATCAGAACTGTCGGGCATGAAACAAAGTTTCTGCCACCAACATGCTTGCCGTTCCATACTAATCTACTCCTTTGGGGTAGTGAAGTGGACCCTGGAGAGCTGCGCGGAATCGCGTGAAGACTCGCAAAAAGATGCACCTACATCGTAGTTTGCATCCGAAAACGTCCGTTCCACGGTTGTACCTCCCCGAAAACAGGGAGGCCTGGACTCTGAGTTTGGAGTGTCTACACAACAGGATGGTGTGGATGGAGCCCGTAAAGTCATCAGAAGCTTGGGTCCCTTCTCTGCATGGTCAAAGACCATGAGATCACAGGGAAAGGAGCGTTTCTTTTAAAGGGAGCAGTCCGTGCAGCCGATGAACTGGTCTTGTATTCGACACCGAGCGGGATATCCAAGACTCTATCACCGAGTTGGAGCCCGCTGAAGGAGAGTCACATAAAAGCTGCAGAGAATACTGTACATCTGCAGCTCCACAAGGATAAGCCGATGCATGGAATTTCTACAAACATATTGAAGACCACGGCTTATCCGAAGTCTGACCTTGCTTTTCTTAGGTCAGGTGGACTCAAGTCGGAGACTGAGGGGTTCATCATGGCTTGCCAGGATGGTGTTTCAACACCTCGTTATCGAAGCCGCGTGATGGGTATAGAGGTCCCTGACACGAGATGCAGGGCTGCCGTGGAGCGCCTGAGACCATCATGCACTTGCTGTCAGCATGTACAGCATATGCGATCTCAGCCTATATCCATCGTCATAACGCGGCGTTACGAGTGCTGTATTACCATTTACGACACTCGTACGGTATTGATGAGACACCAGTGCTGCCTACGCCCGGGGATATTGAGTCCGTTGTGGAGAATGAGAAGTGCCGAATTTATTGGAACTACTCATTCCCCACCCTCAGGCAAATACAGCCAACAAGCCTGATCGTAGTCCCTTCGACCGCGAGCAGAAAACGATATACGTTATAGAGTTTTCGGCTCCGGGCAGACGAATATCATACGAAAAGAGGATGAGAAACGGACGAAGTATCGAGATTTACTCTTCGAGCTCCGCAGACTCTATCCAGACCATTCTGTAAAGATAGTGGTTCTGATAATAGGGGCCCTTGGTGGAATGATGCCAACGCTACCTCAAACCTGGAAATTATACCGGCATGCCGTAAATCGGCAAAATCTCTAGCCGGCCGCATGCAGAAGGCAGTCATTCCGGATCGTTACGTCTGCTCAGGCACATGATTCGGACCCAATGATCTCACCCTCACGGATGTGGGAGAGGTCATTGGTTTTAACTAGCACGCCCTTCCGAATGGGTCGGAGCTCGGAAGTTAGGGCCTGACTGGAAGTGTTTAGAACGAAAAAAATAATAATAAATAATAATAATAATAATAATAAAAAAATAATAATAATAACACAAAATAATAATAATAATAATAAAACCCCCAGCCCCCCTTTGCATTAATTATGCCATTATCCGTTGCGCCTATGAAAACCGTTGTATACAACAGGAAGGGTCCCCTGAGACCGAAGGCATAAGGTCACCCATTTATTTTATATGGATAACTGAAAAGCTTTATGCCTCGGGTGAGGGAGAATCACACTCTGAGAGTGGTGCAAAAGTACAACGCATGCTATCGGTATGGAATTCGGGATGGATAAATGTGCACTGGTTCATTCTAAAGAGGATGATGCGAGGATTATGGAGAGACGCGCAGCTGGTAGATGGAAGTATCCTCCGCCATCTGATGCCGGAGAGGCGTATACTACCTAGGAGTGCAACAACGTTGCACCCAAGAGGTAGTGACGGTTAAAAACGCTCTCCGCGGCAAGTATCGCAGAAACTCCGGCAGATCTGGTATCAGAACTGTCGGGCATGAACAAAGTTTCGCCACCAACATGCTTGCCGTTCCGATACGATCTACTCCTTTGGGGTAGTGAAGGGACCCTGGAGGAGTGGCGGAATCGACGTGAAGACTCGCAAATGATGCACCTACATCGTAGTTTGCATCCGAAATCGTCCGTTCCACGGTTGTACCTCCTCCGGAAAACAAGGAGGCCGGGACTTCGAGTTTGGAGTGTCTACACAACAGGATGGTGTTGATGGAGCCTGTAAAGTCATCAGAAGCTTGATCCCTCTGCATGGTCAAAGACCATGAGATTGCAGGGAAAGGAGCGTTTCTTTGTAAGGCAGCAACCGTGCAGCAGATGAACTCGGTCTTGATTCGACATCGAGCGGGATATCCAAGACTCTATCACCGAGTTGGAGCCCGCTGAAGGAGAGTCCAATAAAAGCTGCAGAGAATACTGTACATCTCGAGCCCACAAGGATAAGCCGATGCATGGAATCTTCTACAAACATATTGAAGACCACGGTTATCCGAAAGGCTGACCTTTGCTTTCTTAGGTCAGGTGGACTCAAGTCGGAGACGAGGGATTCATCATGGCTTGCCAGGACGGTGTTTTCAACACCTCGTCTACCGAAGCCGCGTGATGGGTATAGAGGTCCCCTGACACGAGATGCAGGGCTGCCGTGGAGCGCCTGAGACCATCATGCACTTGCTGTCAGCATGTACAGCATATGCGATCTCAGCCTATATCCATCGTCATAACGCGGCGTTACGAGTGCTGTAATCATTACGACACTGTACGGTATTGATGAGACACCGGTGCTGCCCTACGCTCCGGGATATTGAGTCCGTTGTGGAAATGAGAAGGCCGAATTTATTGGAACTACTCATTCCCCACCCTCAGGCAAATACAGCAACAAGCCGATGTAGTCCCTTCTGACCGCGAGCAGAAAACGATATACGTCATAGAGTTTTCGGCTCCGGCGAGACGAATATCGTGCGAAAAGAGGACGAGAAACGGACGAAGTATCGAGATTTACCTTCGAGCTCCGCAGACTCTATCCAGACCCATTCTGTGAACAGATAGTGGTTCTGATTATAGGTGCCCTGGGGGGAATGATGCCAACGCTGACCTCAAACCTGGAAATTATACCGGCATGCCGTAAATCGGCAGAATCGCTAGCCGGCCGCATGCAGAAGGCAGTCATCCCCGGATCGCTACGTCTGCTCAGAACACATGATACACGGACCCAATGATCTCACACCTCACGGGTGTGGGGAGAGGTCATTGTTTATGTAACTCAGCGCGCCCTTCCGAATGGGTCGGAGCTTCGGAAGTAATAATATAATAATAATAATAATAATAATAATAATAATAATAAAATAAAATAATAATAATAATAATAATAATAATAATAATATCGTTTATTATGCATAAAGTACATTTTATACATAAAAGGAAAAGGGTTAGCTAAAGGCTATCTTCCACCCCTCCTAAAAATTATCTAGTGTGTGTAAGAAAATAATGATAAAATTAAAAAGAAAAATACTTATTCACTACCAAAACAATGTTAGAGAAAAAAACAATGTTAGAGAAAAAAAGAGAGAAATCAATAATGAAGAGAGAAAGAAAAACAAAACAAAATTTATACAATCATAAATGTGCTAATAGCTATTAATATCCTTGACATTCCATTGGTCAACTTAATATTATGATGTAAAATGGGTAAAATTTCATTCAGATAACTAGGGGCAATATTTGAAAAACATCCTTCATAATTGAAAGTACGGTGCCTAGGTATGTTGAATGAGTTAATTCTCAAATTGACCGAATGTATGTCAGAATGCCTGCTTAATAGACTATATAAATAACTAGGAGTTTTAGTTTGGAGCAACTTAAACAGAAAAATTGTTATCAAATATTGGACTCTGTATCTCACATTCAACTCCTTCGTTTTTAACAAAAATGGCGTGACATGTTCACCATATGGAATGCAGCATACAAATCGCATGCAAGCATTTTGTATGCGTTGTAACTTCAATTTGTTATATTGCGGCAAAAAATTGTAATACACCGAACAACAATACTCGATATGGGGGTAAATAAGAGTTTTAACTAGCCTGAGTTTCATTTCTTCAGATAACTGATACTTGAATTTATATAGCGATTTGAGTTTGAAGAATGATACTCTAAAAATGTTTTTCACATGTTCATAGAAAGACAAAGAGCTATCTATGATTACGCCAAGATTTTTAGCACTATCTACCCAGTCAATGTCTGCGTTATCGAGAGTGAGCCTAAAGTTTCTTTGGGTTTCAACTTTTTGTCCCTGAGATCCTATGCATAGAGCCAAGGTTTTATTTGGATTGATTTTCAGTCCATGATGCTCCGAGTAAAGGAATGTTTTATGCAAATCTGAGTTGAAATTAGCTACGCTACTTTCTGTATCAGTGTTATGGGAAGACAAATATAACTGTATATCATCTGCGTATAGATGTACCTGACAATGTGATAGGGAAGTGGGGTGATCAAAAATAAACATTGAAAACATCAAGGGCCCCAAAATGCTTTCCTGTGGTACACCTGAGGAGGTTTCTTTTAGGGTTGACCATGAGTAATCATCCAGTTTGACCCTCTGTGGTACTATGACCACTAGTTGGATGAGCCCATGGGCGCCACATTTTTCACGACACAAAAATCGAATACACACTTCAAAATGGACACAACGGAATATTAGGTAGGTAATGACTAAATGTTGTTTAACTTTCCCCCTTTTATTTCTGAAATTGGAAAGCGGTCAGTTCTCAAAACAGTCTTGTTTTCCAAATCTGGTAGGTAATTTATTTTGTAACCGTAAATAGACCATTATCGCTATAATCTCGTTAATAGCCCATTAGTACTGAAATTCTGGTGGCCAGGTAAGTAAATTTTATTATTTACACACATCTCAACATATCCTTACCAAGGGTTCTAAATCAACCTTAAGAGATTTTTTATTATCAATTAAATTTAAATACAAAAGCCAAAAATAATGGAGAGCCCACTATTATTAAAATACCAAACTATTTCATGAGATATTTTAATCCGGACCCGGGAATCTTTTAAGGGACACACACTTTTATTGCTTATCTATATTTCGAACAATAGGTAATAATGAGGGTCGTCGGCTAATATTAATTCACGATCTTCTTAGATTTCTGGTTTTACTTTATATCGATCGGCAATTCAAAGCATTTTCGATTAAAATATAGCCATAAAGAGAAGTAAAGCCGATTCGTAAGTGAACCAATGATTCATCGCCGAATCCATGCAGAACTAGGGCAACCGCCGAAAAACGCAAAACATAAGTATTTACGCAACCGAAACGAAACCTAGAGCGTATATATAGAAATCCAAGAATTGTTTTATGAATTAATAATTGCCTTCAAAACAAATGGTGTGCGATGTCTGTGCAGCTGAGCAACTGGAACTTGTTGAAACGTTTCACTGCCAACGAGTGGAAAAAAAATCAATCATTTCGACAGCTAGACAATAAGACGTCCACACCGACTGAATTATTTTCGCAGGTGTACGAATGAGGCTTTAATTAAGCGTTGCACACAATGGATACTTAAGCATATTCACTTTCAGCTGTGTCACTTGAACTTTGAGAGTTATTAATATCGTCGGTGACATTTGTGACGAATACTCGTTTATTCTCATCATATAACCAAATGAATGTCGTTCCCATTTGAATATTTATCAATGCATCGTTCCAGAGTACAGTGTGTTCCAAAAAAATTGATGCACCGAGAACAGGAATATTTTTATTTAGCATAGAAAAAAATTGTTAAGTAAACAGTTTTTATTGTTGTTATCATCATAATATTTCGATTTAATAAAATGATCAAACTTTTTTGTTTCATGACATGACAGTAATAATTAAAATTCAATATGGCGACAACCAGACGCCATATTGTGAAAAATCCTAACTAAAAAGTGTAAAATAAACAAGATGACCAGAAAATATTGTCAGAAAATTATGTTTTAAGAGGTTAACTATTAAACTTAATACTGTAAACAATCTCACGCAGTAGGAGGTAATAATATATTTTTATTTTAAATTAAAGAAGATGCCTCCGACTGCGTTAACTTGTTTACAGTATTAAGTTCCTAGTTAAGCTCTTAAAACATAATTCTATGTCAATATTTTCTGGTCATCTTGTTCCCATCTTTTTTAAAGTTAACTTTTCACGCAGTCGGGTTTTTTATTTTCAAATTAACTTTTTTCTATGTACATTTATGAAATATGCACTTCTATTTTCACGAACAAAACCAATTTTACTCTGAATAAAAATTTGCATAATGTAACTACACGACAAAAAATCATTTTCATATTCCATTTTATAAAAAACTCACCTGCCTATTTCGGTTTGACGATCTAACACATTGTCGCAAGAAATAGAAAGTACTAACGAAAGTAAGGAGTTTAGCGCAGCCCTTGAAATATTTCTAGCTGAAAATTGTTTTTATTTCATTGATGAATATTTCAACTTGTGATATAATGAATAATAGAATCTCTACTATGTTGTTCTGTTTCGCTTTGTCTAATGTTTCTCCTTCTGACCATTCCTATACATATTTACTTATGTTCTATTGGAAAATAAATATGATTTTTATCATCCCATTGAATGGAAATTAACAACATAGAAACCTGTTCCCTCAATGTGAATTGAAAATACTGAAAAATGAAGTAAAGTTGGAGAAATCCAATGCCAAGTGAAACATTTTGATATAAACATGTGAAATAGATATGTCAAATTTTGACCACCGTTGGTCAAAACACACCAAACACAAAAACTGAAATTTCAAGATTATTTCAAGGTATGAAGAAGGAATGAAATAGTTTTTCCGAAATGTTCCCAAGGGTAGATTTTTTATAGTGAATTACTTGAACAAAAAATGCTTCATTATACACCCACATTGAAAATTACTGATCAAGAGAAAGTGGACTATCGAAACATAATACACATTATTTCATTATTTTTTAATACCAACGTTTCGGCGAAAATTATCGCCTTCTTCAGGACTACCATAATATATATTGAGAATCGTCACGTATATATCTTTGTGTTATATTATATCAATGTTTATTTTCAATTTTTGTGTATTTCATTTATTACCTGCAACAATTTCCGCTTAAACGTTGGTATCAAAAATTTGTTTAACAAAAACTTAAGCCGACGAAAAAAGAAACTGAAAAGCAAAAAATAAAATGAACCTTTGTCGGCCAATAAAAAGCACAAGCATAATTATATCGTATCTGAGATCTGCTCGCCTAATACAAAATCAAGAGCGAGCAATGTGTCTAAGGTTGCGTTACTTTTCCTAACAAACGAATCTGTTTTCTGTACACTGATTGAACCATATGCTATCATTGGCAAGCAACTGGGAAAATATGGTAAGCAGATTGTGGGAATTGAAAATAACTCGACTTAAAATAAGCCAAAAGTACGATCGGAAACATCCTGCCTACAGATTTTTGGCTGGTACAGGACCGTTTTATGTCTGTTAAGTGGCATTTGCCTGGTATTCTTCATTCTTTTGCATGTGAGAAGAGATTCGGAGATACAAACGCCAATAAATCGACAGGCAAATGTTTCACAGCCACCTATTTCGCTTTGAGGAGTTGTAAATACCCCGGCTTTTGGAATATGTCAATGTGTGGCCTCCAGAGGGATTTGAAGCAGATGTGACTATTACAAAAGGTTGTAAATGTGGTTTATTTTAATTATTCCGTGTTGTCTAGCCAATTCCAGATTCCCCAAAACACCGCTGTTGTCAAAATTATACACCGATTTGTTTCTAAATTATTTTACCTTCGATAATGAATCTCATATTTTTAGTCATTATATTTTATGAATACAGTTTCAAGAATAAACAAGCAAACGTCAGCTTATCTGTCTTCAGAATGCAAACTACAATTACCTTAATATTAATGCTGGGAATTAACATACAAGAACCTGCAGGGACCCAAATATGATTTCAATGACACTGACAGTGTTATAGGGTGGACAACTGTGTATTCTCAAAGCCGAAAGTTCCTTGATTTCAGATTTATAACTTTTGCAGATACTTTGATAATTTGTTGCCAATTCTCATCCCAGATGACATACTGGATGAAAGCGATACCACTAGAACCCCTATTTTGTCCCTTGATTTTCAAAATATAGAAATACAATTGAAGAATTAATTTCTTATATTAAATTTACATAGAATCCTGGGTAAGAATTCCGAATAGATTTGAATTATTTTAGTGAGCATTTACGTCGAATTGATTTATTTATTATACTCTGTTTCCTAAATTGAGAGAGTAATAAATCATTATTGAACTGTAAAATCGAGTGGTCTTCGCCGAGGTTAAATCTAAAGTTGATGTCATTGGATAGCTTATGAAAAACTAAGATAGGATTGTGCAAGTAGATATAGGACATCATGAATGGAACATATCTAGAATTTTCCGGAGAACCCAAAAATGCAATAGTATACTAGGTGCCCCATTAGAAAAAACAAAAGTTCATATCATAACTATTTAATGCGACGTTCAATTATTTTTCTATTAACATTTCCTGGCGGTTCATAAAAAATGCTACAACTTTCCAAACTTAATGATTTTTCTAGCTCTTCAAATAAGGAGGATATCTATTGGTCCAAATATAACCAATAACCGTGTAAAGTAGGTTCAAAGATATTTCGTTCGCATAGTGACTGTTAATAATCACCTACCTGATTATCTTTTCCTTACTTCAAAAGTTTTTTTCAACAAATAATATTATGTAGATATAAATCCGTCCCTGCGATAAGATATAACAACATGGTAGGATTTGTTTCACAAATGGAGGGTATTCCTTAGAAACCTCAGTGTTTCAAAAATTTTAAATGTTTAGTTACTTTCCGGCAATTGTTGGAAAAGTTTGTTCTTGAAAATGGCTAGTGTGTCTGAATTTGTTGCTGAGAATCGGATAAGTAAAAGTGCGCTTTCTAAAAATGAGAAAATTATTATTCTCATTGTGTTCAACCCTTTCGCCACCAAAACTCGACATTCCGAATTACAAAAATAGTTGAAATGTGTTCGAATATAACTGGAGTCGGTCAGTCAAAAATATACCGCGGCCCCATCAGGTCACCAAAGAGATGTACATGAAGAAAATAAACTGTAATAAATGAGGATGAAAAGAGTGCCATCAGAAGAATCGTTTTACTTAAAAAAGAAATACCTTCCTTGAACAAAATAATGTCTGAAATGAAAAAGGATCATTTCGTTCATTCAAAAATTAAGTTGTATTATAAATAGTGGATTTTTTATAAATATTAATATTCATGAAATGAAATGCATAAAGCACACACAAAGTCGTCTTCACAAAAGGTTCAATATAAATTGAAACAATTGGTAGACCGACAGGCGAAAAACAACTACTTTCCTAGCAAATACCACGCAGAACATTGAATGATGTTCACCTGACAATCCATGCAAACTTCCATATAAATGGATATTGTTCGCAAATGTTTCTTTCTGATAAGCTCGATTATGTTTAAATTCATGTCGTGTCCGCCTACCAATCCGCATACCGGTTTCAGGCTTTTTTGGCCCTCATCAACATTTGCGAACAATATCCATTTATATGGAAGTTTGCATGGATTGTCAGGTGAATATCATTCAATGTTCTGCGTGGTATTTGCCAGGACAGTAGTTGTTTTTCGCCTGTCGGTCTACCAATTGTTTCAATTTATATTGAACCTTTTGTGAAGACGACTTTTGTGAGTATTTTATGCATTTCATTTCATATCTTATGCCCTTCATATGGCTTTTTCTTTCATTAAAATATGCCAGTCAGGCATTTTGAAAAAGGATCATTTCGTTCATTCAAAAATTAAGTTGTATTATAAATAGTGGATTTTTTATAAATATTAATATTCATGAAATGAAATGATAAAGACAATAGTGCTCACAAATTAATATAATTGAAACAATTGTAGACGACGGCGAAAACAATCTTTCCTAGAATACACGCAGAACATTGAATGATAGTCACTGACACCTGAAACTTCATATAAATGATATTGCAATGTTTCTTTCTGATAAGCTCGATTATGTTTAAATTCATGTCGGTCCGCCTACCAATCCGCATACCGGTTTCAGGCTTTTTTGGCCCTCATCAACATTTGCGAACAATATCCATTTATATGGAAGTTTGCATGGATTGTCAGGTGAATATCATTCAATGTTCTGCGTGGTATTTGCCAGGACAGTAGTTGTTTTTCGCCTGAAACCGGTATGCGGATTGGTAGGCGGACACGACATGAATTTAAACATAATCGAGCTTATCAGAAAGAAACATTTGCGAACAATATCCATTTATATGGAAGTTTGCATGGATTGTCAGGTGAATATCATTCAATGTTCTGCGTGGTATTTGCCAGGACAGTAGTTGTTTTTCGCCTGTCGGTCTACCAATTGTTTCAATTTATATTGAACCTTTTGTGAAGACGACTTTTGTGTGTATTTTATGCATTTCATTTCATATCTTATGCCCTTCATATGGCTTTTTCTTTCATTAAAATATGCCAGTCAGGCATTTTGAGCCACTCCTAATGAGAAGGAATATTTTATTTAGGATCCTATCGAGGTAGGAGAATTGTATGGAGTGTTTCTTTCTGTCACTAGGTGTCGCCGGTTGAAAGTTATCTTTTCCGACGCACCTAAAGATGTTTCAAGCTCGATGATGATTTTATTTATGTTGTGTCTCGCTTCGGCCAGAGCTCTCTGAATCTCTGGCTGGTGACTACTCCGTACTGATGAGGGCCAAAAAAGCCTGAAACCGGTATGCGGATTGTTAGGCGGACACGACATGAATTTAAACATAATCGAGCTCATCAGAAAGAAACATTTGCATTCAATGTCCATTTATATGGAGGTATGCATGGATTGTCAGGTGAATATCATTCAATGTTCTGCGTGGTATTTGCCAGGAAAGTAGTTGTTCCTCGCCTGTCGGTCTACCAATTGTTTCAATTTATATTGAACCTTTTGTGAAGACAACTTTGTGTGTGCTTTATGCATTTCATTTCATGTCTTATCCCCATGATATGGCTGTTTCTTTCATTAATATTTATTCCAATTTACCTATTTTCATATTATTATTACTTTTATATGAGTTTTTATCTACTTAATATTAGAATAATTAGTATCTCAATGATCTGCCTATCTATAATTCATAGTCATATCATGTATAATTATTATTATACTATTATTCTAATAAACTACCTGTGTTACGCCGCTTCAAATAGATTTCATTAAAAAAACTCCTTTTTCTATTGGTATGCAAATTAAGGTGACCCTAATTTAGGACCGATTCGGGGTGTGTACGTCTCAAATAACTGAAATACGGAATTTTTAAAACTATATTGCAGTTTACAATACAACCTTTAAGTTGTCCACCCTGTTTAATGGGTTCTGTCATTGCAAATTTACATTTTATCACTCTCTCACATTAGGACACAGAGTATAAGTAGCGCATACGTGTATGAAACCTTCCGGTATATTAGATAAAATATTGAACAAGGAAAAGCAAATTGTGTGTCATGCAGCTGAACATAAAGCAATGGCAATATTCCTTTAGCTCACTTTTCCGAACACCCCGTACACGAATAATCACAGGAAACCTCTACGATTGTCGCTCACACCTGAGCGGATACTTACGATTCAAAAAAAGTCACAACCGGGGGAATAATAATGAATGCGAGCAAATTCAATCAACAATAATAGTCTATTAGACGATAATGTAGTAAAACACCTGTTCGGACATGGTGAATGTCTTCCACTAAAGACTCCTTCCGTAGAACCATTAGGACATCCCTTCATGGCTTATGGTTAACAGATAAATGGGTGTGATATGTGGTTGAACACGCTGGGTGTGTCGCTCGTTCTGGTTTGATTTTGGTTCTTTACTGATACTCTTCGGTTATTAGGGTCGCTATAAATGGTACTAGATTCCAAAGAATGCGTTACATTATTACGATTCATTGGCCTCTACCTTCATATTGATCAACAACAAATTTCAAAGCTTCAGATATAGCTGGAAATAACAGCAAGAAGATAGATAAAATCCTTACTTCTTTACTCTCTGAAAAAAGTTCATTTTTTCATTATACACATACATTCATCAACACCCATTATATGATATGGAAACAAAAAATCATTACACATTCTGAAATAAATTTGTAACAAAATCAAGTAGTGGTCCTTGCATTGTAACCGTAGTAACACTTTTTTCAACATGAGCATAACCAATATTGAATTTTGGAAAGAAATACCTACTTTTCTGGAAATTGATTTTTATTGGCCTTTAATAAACATACCCAAAATTTCATAAACGCGTTTTTAGCTTGTTGTGTGGCATCGAGCCATGTTAATTACAGAAACTCATGGATAGTTACCTTCAATTTAATTCAATTATGACTTTCATTTATATTAATTTCAATCTTATCTAATATTTATTTTTACGCTTTCCTAATTTTTGACGGTACATTAATATTTTACCTATTTTCCATTCAAAGGAATTTATTTCTCTTGTGATTTGAAGAACTTCAGTTTGACCTAACTTTTTCATCCATTTTATACGTCCTAATTTCTCACCTTGTTGAGTTGCTAGACTGGTGTTGTTAGTTTTTAACTGGAACGATTTTGGAAAAACCCATTTTCAATACACTTACTCAGAAACCAGATGTTCTGAGTTATAATCGCACAACGCAAAAGTAATTTAAAATACCATATGGCCAAAAAACCAGTATTGGCTTTTTTCAAATTTTGAATAGACGCGGACGATACTTGATGAAAATCCATAATTAAAGTAAACTAAAAACACTTCACTATAATTTTCACAAAAATTGGTTAACAAAACCCACGACAGGTGTTTTGCTATACTATAGCTTTTTCAGTTCAATGATATTTTCAACCAACCCAATATTAATTAATTATCTGAAGTAATATTTATTTTCGCATTTCATTTTTTGGCCATGAAAAGAATTTCATAATCCTCAACACTGTTCTCTACCACTACCTATACAATAGTTGTATGTTGGGTCGAATATCCACCAGAAAACAACTACTTTTCTGGCTCACATGACTGGTAATCATGAGGTCGTGGGTTCGATCCCTGCCCGAGGATATCTTTTTATAGAATTTAAAAATGAATGTCTGCACGCCGCCAACTCTATTTTACAATATTTTTTATGTATCTCCATAAGAAAAAAGTCAGTCTGGTCTGGTGATTTAGCGGGCCACCTGACATGCCCATTTGTCCTATCCATTTATTGGGGTATACCCCATTCAGATGATCTCTCACTTCTGCCGAATAGTAAGCAGCAGTGCCAACATGTTGTAACAACATTCTGATAATTAATATCAATATGTTTATCTATAGAAATTGAGAGAAAATAAGTTGGGTGAAGTATATTTAACTGTAGATAGCATCCAAATTTCAACTTTACTAAACCAACTTCATTTTCTAGGAAAAATAAAAATTTGAAATTCTAATCACGTTACTAATTGAACCACGGCCCTTGCTTCCGCAATAAGACTAAGCCACTGGCACCTTTTTTGAAAGGATTATTTTATAACTTTGTAAAATAAATAAAAAGAGGTTATAAAACCTGGTAAATCATTTCGTGAGAAATTAAAATACATTGCTCCATTCAGATGTCCTTCAAAAAAGTATGGACCAATAACATATTCTCCAACGATGCATCCCCAGACATTTATTTGACCACTTATGTTGATCCACCTGTGTCTCAATAAGTGGGGATTTTCTGTCGAATAATAATGGTATATAAGTATGTCGATTCACAAATCCATTTTTATGGAATGTCGATTCATCCGAACATAAAATGTTATTGAAAAAATATTCGTTTCGACGATTTTTTCCATGTCTACAATCGTAAAATCTCACTCTATTCTCAAAATCTACATGCAATAGTTCTTGATGTAATTGAAGATGGAATGGATGAAAGCGATGCTTCGTCAAGGAAGAATTGGCAATATTCGAAACCAAAGCTTTAAAAAAAAAAAATTAACCATAGGCAATACTCATGAATTTTTGGTTTAAAAAATTTTAAATGTTTATTTAAATGTATGGCAAGCTGTTTTTCTGACCCTGTCGATTTTAGATATATCAACGTATAATATTTAACCAAAAATCAATTTCAATGGCACAACTTATAATTTCAAATATTATGAGTGACGAATATTTGAAAAAAATTTGTAATGTTAAAAATCTCGAAAACTTTTGATATTTTCCAAAAAAAATTCACCTAAAGTACCTTTTATTTTTCATGAAGAAGCGGAAAACTGATAAAAAATATAGGGTGCCATATAAAAAAGATTTTTCTATATATTTCCTAAATGGAGATATGGAACACCGCGCCACTATTGAAGGACCCTGTATAACAATGTCAAATTAAATATATCAACACATAAAAGACTGAGAATCGATCGGTTGATGCTTTCATAAAATCATCAATAAAATTATTGAGCCATGTACACCGCCGCAAAATTCATAAAAAATTAAAATAAAGACAATTTCAAGATTACGCTTTCCATAACAAATTATGGTGAAAAATAATCCCTCAATGGAACGATGAAATAAGCAAATCATAAAACAAGAACTTTTCAACTCATCTTTCAGGACAACTATAAACAAGTTGTGATTGTTTGTTTATATATTATGTATTTTATTTTTCCAGACTTTTGTACACATATATTAGTAAGTACTTTCACTTTGATTGTATAATAATAGCTATTTCCATTTATGAATAAATGAATAAAATGAATTCTTGAAACTAATATTATATTCACGTGACATTCTAATAATATTGAGACATGATACTCGTATTTATTAGCTAAATCATTCGTTCGTCATCCCATAGAGTTCCGAATACTTAGAAGGAAAACACTTGTTAACAAAAAATTAAACCGACGAAATACGGAACTGAAAAGTAAAAAATAAAATAAACATTCTCAGTCTCAATAACTAAGCTCCTAAACTAATGTAAGTAACTAATTTTGAGTCGGCGCCAAACGAACAATCAACGAAGATCATTAAATTACTTTTAAAAAAATTATCAGAATGTCACCGCGCAACTTATCTAATACATTTGCTTGTTCGTTTGGCGCCGACTCAAAATAAGTTACTTACATTAGTTTGGGAGCTTAGTTATTGAGACTACGACGGTTTATTTTATTTTTTACTTTTCAGTTCCGTATTTCGTCGGTTCAATTTTTTGTTGCTGAAATCTACTAATTACTACCTACTTGTTTTCTTATTACTTCCAAAATACTTACTTATCCACCTTACTTCAACTATTACCAGTTAAATAATATGATTATCTACGTTTACTATTTGTTGCAATATAAATTATTTTTGTTGTTCTGGTTAGTTTATTTCATAACTTTGTATATCATTCCATCCTCTCATAGAATATAATGATTGTGACGGATGTAGAAGAACAAAAATAATGACATTAGCGATCTGTCATTGTCAACTACATATATGTGCCAATGTTCACAAGTGAAAAATCAATGATTCCCTATTTTTCTACCCGTAAGGGTGGATAATTCCATTTGAAATCCAAATATGATCAACAATGAGGTATACCCTATCTAATAAAAAAAGAATCATCCAAATCGAAGAACCCAGTACAAAGTTATGCCTGATAGAATCGGTTAACGGACCAGAATTCAGAGAGTTGAGTGTTCAATATCCTACATTTTGCTACCCTTAGGGGTGGATTTCATCTTTTAAATTCAAATGGGACCACCTTCGGAGTACACCCTATCCATTGAAGAAATAATTATCGGAATCGGACGTCTCAATAAAAAGTTATGCCTGATCATACATAAAAAAAATACGCGTCGACTAGAGAACCTCCTCCTTTTTGGTTTGGTCAGTTAAAAAATAATCATTTTCTACTTCAATATTTTACTCGAAATCCCAGTCTACTGCTTTTTTTGCGCTCGTGTTCGTGAGCACAAAAAGAATCTACAATTTTCCAACACTACAGAAAGTCGTTGTTTATAAGAATAGCGTGGATCCCTATGTCAAAACTCTGAGAAAATTTCTTAATACCCAGCTATCATATTGATTTTGGCATCAAACCACCGTATCGATTATTCATCAGTGTATTCAGAGAGCGCCACCCCAGAATGGACAAACACCATGCATTATTTCAATCTCCATAGTTCATTAACAACGAATATATGTGGCCATTACAAATCCAACATCCAACATTTGCTCAACTTTAAAGCTTTATGCCGACCTTTCCAATGGAAGGAGGGTGAAATCTATTTGGCCTGTTCAAATATTAAACACTTGCCATTCAAGCTGACATTCGATGTTGAATTGATAATATCTCGTTTCAGAATCCTGTTAGGTCTTTAATACGTAATAACATTGCTGCCAACTGTCGATGGGGGAAGCTTCTGTTCTGTTGATGGGAGAAATTATTTTCGAGAGATATGTAAGGTCAAGTCGGAGCAAACATTTTCTACAACTGCCAGAAATGATCATCTTGTCAATGTGCAAAATATTTTAACTCATTGTTCTTCTATTTCTATAAAAATAATAGTTTAAAAAACTAAAAAACATGCTTTCATAGAAAACCAGACTAAAAAAATAAGAAAAAAAAAATGTATTTTATTTAAAAAAAAAAGCGTGGGGTGCATGGTATCGGCTCGGTGTGTAATGTACTATATAATTATTGATACCATGCACCTCACGCTTTTTTCAAAATAAAATAATTTTTTTTATTTTTTATTTTTTTAGTCTGGTTTTCTATGAAAGCGTGTTTTTTAGTTTTTTTAAACTATTATTTATTTCTTACTTTTTAGTGTGGTTTATTTATAAAAGCGTGTTTTTTTAATTTTTTTTAGACTATTATTTTTATTATTTTTTTGCAAATTGAATAATGGAATAATCTTATCAAATTAGGTAATCATAATCTCCGACCCCAAAACCCCCACATACCAATTTTGAATAGAATCAGACCATAATCACAAAACTCAGCCGCCATCCTGAATTTTCCAATTTTCACAAAAGAATCATAATATTCGACACCAAAAACCCCCACATACCAATTTTGAATGAAATCAGACCATAATCACAAAACTCGGCAGCCATTCTGAATTTTCCAATTTTTACATTAGAATCATGATATTCGACCCCAAAAACCCCCACATACCAATTTTGAATAGAATCGGACCATAATCACAAAACTCGGTCGCCATTTTGAAGCCGCCATCTTGAATTTTTCAATTTTGACAAGAGAATCATGATATTTGACCCCAAAAACCTCTACATACCAATTTTGAATGGAATCAGACCATAATCACAAAACTTGGCCGCCATCTTGAATTTTTAAATTTTTACAAAAGAATCATAATATTCGAACCCAAAAACCCCCACATACCAATTTTGAATAGAATCAGACCATAATCACAGAACTCGGCCGCCATTTTGAAGCCGCCATCTTGAATTTTTCAATGTTGACGAATGAATCATAATCTCCGACCACAAAAACCCTCGGATACCAATTTTGAAGCGAATTGGACCATAATCACAAAACTCGTACGCCATTTTGTTTTTTCTTAATGCATTGTCACTGGAATTATGTACACCTGCCAAATTTCAAATCATTCGGACGTCTGGAAGTGGGTCAAAATCGCGCCCAAAGGAGTCAGTTACAAACAAACAAACAAACATACAAGTGAAGCTAATATAAAGCGTGTAAAAATACACTTTTAACACTTTCATAGATGAAAATTGAACATGGTGTTTTCAAGATTACATTTTTTTAGCTCGAATTCGGGAATGCAGAAAGATATCACCAAAATGGTATCCGAATTCTGTCATTTGAAGCTCGATTACTAATAACGATAGAAAATTTTAGCTCAGCCGATTAAAAAATATTTCTCCACCCAAGCTCATACACAGGGTATCCCACAAATACTGGGACATACTACGGTTACATGTAGTATGTGTAAAAATGAAACTATGAGTTTCTATACATTGGTCTAGTTGGAAAATATATTTTTTTAAGTTTGACACGATTTCCATTTGTGGACAAAAAGTGATTGGAACGGTAAGGAACTTTTTGATGCGTTTATAGCTGTTTACAAGAAACATATAATACTATTACCAAACACCTCCGAGAGTTCGAGGATAAGCTTTTTCCTTCTTGGTAGTACCCTATCCGAACTTTTTGTTCCGTGGTTTTTACTGGACGACCAAAAAATGCAATTCTTCGAAAAGCAGGGTTTCGAATCATCATCAATTCCCATAATCCCCTTTTTGAGGATGAAGAATCAATCAATCAATAATCAATTTCAGATCAATGTCAGGGCAATAGTTGGGAAACAATTTGGTATGGCCCTTGCGATAGAAAATTTGAAAGGGTTTTTAGGCAATATGCCGTACAGAACAAGACTGAATATGTGGTACATGCACGATGGTGCTTCTACCTCTCAGTCAGACACCAGGGAGTTTCATCGCCTATGGATTGCTCGAGGTGGAAGGTCTTCTGATCTCAATCTATTGGATTTTTAAGGGCATCTGAATATATTATTGATGACGCACCTGTAGTAGTAGAGTTATTGTATAGAAACATTACTTATCTTATATCTTGTATATATATTTCGGCTATCTCGGAAACGGCTCTAACGATTTGGATGAAATTTTGTATTTAGATAGGGCTTTGCTCATTAAGTTCATCTATATAGGTGTCTTTCCTAAAAAAACGCGATTTTACAGAAACAAAATTATAGTAGGTTAGGTTAAAACAGGCGAATTCACCATATTCAACTACGACGTATGGTAGAACTGGCAAGTCCACCAGATTAAACTACGACGTCTGGAATATCGGTAGGTTGGGTTAGGTTATAAAGAAATGTTTTTCTGTGTAAAATCTCAGGACAGACACCTATATGAGATGGCGTTTTAACATTATCCGAATATTTCAAGTTTTCTAAATAAGTACCTCCGAAAGAACACGATTTTACAAAAAAAATACCGAGCAAAGCTCGGTCGCCCAGGTACTTCTAAGCTAATACGAAACAATCCAATTATGTTCATTAATATCCAGCTTTCGAAACGCGAAAACAGGAACGTATTCCTATGCAAGATACTAACATAGAGCATATTTACATATTCATACAATTCTATCAATTCATTTTACGATAATGCCATCGTCCTGAGGAGCCATATGTAAAATTTGTTTCAACTATTTTACAATTGTCATAAGCTTTATATCAGTTAATTTTTGATTCATTTAATTCGACAAGATTTCTATTGTTAAATCTCTATTTAATTACAAGACATTGCAATAGCACTAATTAGGTAAATCTCTAGTTGCATTATATATATATATATATATATATATATATATATATATATATATATATATATCTGTTATTAACTTGAGAGTGAATAATAAAACATAAGTACTCGCATGTGGCGAATGTGCAAATGTTAATGAATCACTATTCTCTTTTTCTTGATCGAACATATTGTCCATGAAATTACTTACAGAACATGAAAATATTTTTATCTATATCACATAGAAGTATGTATTAAATTACAATAGAGAGTCTTAGTTTTTACTCATACTACATGTTCCCAAAATATCACCCAGATGTAATTTTCAATAGGAAAAAAATCACAGAACTCCGTTGCTATCTTGAATTATTGAAATTTTTATAAAAACATTGTCACCGTCCTCCAGATAGTAACTTTGATAAAATTCGAATCATATACAACAAATCATTCACCTTCTTAAAACCGCCATTTTGAAAGATAAATTTTGAAAGGGAATTCATGTATTCTGACCTCAAAATTCCCAGTGCTTGATATCGGTTATCTAAAGTCATTATGAGAAGTAAGTAAAGAGCACCTCTGCTTTTTACAAGCTTTTATTTAACTTCACATTTGTATGTATAAATAGTTCAAATCGTGAGTTTTGACCCACTACCAGTTGTCCGAGCAACGTGAAATTTGGCAGGTGTTTATTATGGATTTTTTACTAAATAAAAAACAAAATGGCGGCACCAATATGGAGGACGTGTTTTGTGATTATGCTTCGATTCCATTAAAAATTGGTATGTGGGGGTTTTCGAGGACAGATATCACGATTTTTTTATCAAAATTCATAAATTCAAGATGGCGGCTCCAATATGGCGACGAGTTTTGTGGTTTATAGCCCGATTCCAATTAGAATTGGAATGTGGGGGATTTGGGGTTGGAGATCAAGATTTTTTGTCAAAATCCATGAATTCAAGATGGCGGCTCCGAATGGCGACGAGTTTTGTGATTATAGCCCGTTTCTATTCAAAATTGGTGGGTGGGGTTTATGGTTTATGGGGTCGGACATCATGATGTTTTAGTCAAAATTCATGAATTCAAGATGGCGGCTTCAAAATGGCAACGAGTTTTGTTATTATGACCCGATTCCATTCAAAATCGTATTTTTTTTTTGGTGTCAAAGATCATCATTGTTTGTCAGAATTCAATAAGAATTGAATAAAAATTATTAAAAAAAATGCACACACCGCCGTTATTTTAATTTACATGTTCATATGCTCCATAATATTTAGATGATAACAATACTTTCTCGTAGAATCACTGGTAAGTAAGAAGAGTTCTTGCACGATATACATTTTTAATTACCATTGCGAATAAAAAATGTAGAAACCGACTGTTGATTAACGACGCATTTGTTGTACCAGAAATAAGAGTTAACTTTTTTAATTAACTTCTAGTTTATTGCCCAACCGGAAACATTTTTGTCAAATTCAAATACGAGTCAGTTAAAGTGTTGCTAAGTATTAGTCGGCTAAAATGGCATGTTGCTGACTCTTTTCAGTTACCAAAAAGAGCATGTACAAGAAATGTGGGTCCTAGAAAATGACTCCATCTCTAATACAACCCGCCCAGGAAACCCTTCAACCTACTAAATCACAAAGTCATAGGGATATAATCAAATTCATTTCCTTTCAAGGAACTGATTCAAGGGAAAACGACGGTGTGTACTTCAGAAAAAAACAAACGGGGATTTCCGGTTTTCCGACTCGCTTCAAAAGTTACATATTTCGACCCTGATTTCCTGATGATTCCCTTCACTTATTGCCGTTATAACATTTATCAACCCTTTCCGTTCTGTAATGATAGTGAGTTGTCAATGAGGAGCGCCTTATTTCATATAAATGCGTGTCGTCACACCGGATACCTTCACTTGTTATGGTTTACATCCGCTACAAACCATCAAAGCTATAGCGTTTTATGATAAATCGCATTATTTCATTGACTACCTGTTTCATGAATGGGAAAGCTACTACCTGCACTTTACGTTTTTATCGGCCTGGATACCGTAAGAAATGCTTTATTGCTACTTTCAGTACAGAAATTTCAAGTACCTACAGGATATTGTAGATTAGTTATTGAAATGCAGGTGAAAAAAAATCAATGGATGTTTTGAACGAGTCTTTTGAAAAGTTGAGAGCTTTTCGATTAGAGGCAAACAACATGCGATTCTTTCCAAAGAAAAAAGTTGAAAAGAATCAAAATGAATTTATCATGAGATGTAAAAAACATTAATTAGAACTAGAGTGTACAAACATATTACAATAATGATGGTATATTCTTTATGTAAAATTCAGACAGATTATTTTCTGATAAGAATTATTCCAAGCTATAATAGCATTTGGAAGATAATAGTGCCTCTGCTCTGCTTTTGAACATATTCTTGTTTAGCTGTTCACTCACAGCAAAAATTGAAACATTCCATTATTCATTTAGTGGTTGGAATAAGACATAATATCTTCACAGGTAATTATATGGTCTGCAAATAGGACTAACAATTATGTACAATAAAAGATTTAACGGTCCAGGTACTGGACCTTGCGGAACACATATACTTAAAGTATGTTGGCTAGAAAAATTGTTTTCTACAATACTTAACTAGACCTGTAATATTACAGTCTGTGAGAGCTAATTTAAATTTTTCGTGGATTGTCTTTTCGAGAATATAATTCTCACGTGATTGGCTGAGATGATAAAAGAACAGAGTAGTAAGGCTAACATGATTTTTCTATTATCACCGCATGTTACCTGTCATCTGTTTCGAATGAAAATTGTAGAATGTCAGTTTGACGTTAAGAAGTTTATTTTATTCGATAATGTTCATTATATTCTCTCACCAAATATATCTCGTGCAATGATTATTCGTCGGTGATAGCACTCGTTAAAAGCTTAAGAAAATAGAACTCCTGCTGAGCAGTCGTTCTATTTCCATCGATTTTAACTCGTCGCTATCACCGGTGATAATCATAGCACTGGTTATATTACCCCCGATTATTTGTTGACATTTCTAGAAACCAATAGAAAATTTCAATTCAAATCATTCATGTACGTTTTGGTCAATCAAAACATTATTATAGTGATATACACGGTCCCTGTAAACCAAACCATTAATTTTTTCGGGAATTTCTCCATTTCATTATATGTATATTGATTAAGGCTGCAAAAGGAAATTATTTTGGAGTCTACAGGGTGGCTCAAAAAAGTGTGACATATCAAAGTTGTGTTTTTTTAAATGAAACACCCTATATTTCGTTACACTATTGAATAGGTCAAGAAAAAATAATATGATTTCATATGAGGTACTATGAACCTAACTATATCCGTTCTCGAGTTATTGATTTTTTTATGAAAATGCTAGGTACAATTGGAAACTAAATAACATCGAAATGTATATAAATCATCCCTTCGAATTCTGACCAAGTATAAAAGGGGTTTTGGGCTATTGATTTCGATAAAACCCGTTTTTCAATATTATACAAAATGTTCAAAAATCATTGTCACTTTTTTATAATTTCGGACGAAGATAATTTTGTTATTTCGAACGGAACACCCTACATTTTTTTGATCTGAACAATATAAAATTCAATTATCTTTGATTTCATATTGGTTCCCTATACCTAACCTGGATAGTTTTCCAGATATTGGCTTTTTCAAATAGTAGTTCTTATTTCAATGCATTCTTTGATTCAAGATAGCTTTGAAACGACATTTAGTTGATTTGCTCACAGAATTCCCATTGACAGTTGTTATACTTCACTTCAGTGAAAATATTTACTGTTCACTATAATGAAGTTATCATTTACATTCCTATTCTGATAGTAGTTCATTAAACAGACTATACAATTTTTTTTATTATTCAACTGAAACAACGAAATATGAAACACAAATGTATTTAATCCAAATTAGGTGCTCGAAATAACGACCATCCTGTTGAATACAATCTATGAAAGACTTCTTAACATTTAATAACATTTGAGGCGTCACTCTTCGAAAAGCAGCCCTTATTCTCTCCTTCATATTTTCCAGTGTGGTTGGAGGAGTGTCGTAACCTCATTCTTCAAGTATCCCCACAGGAAAAAAACGAGGCAAGTCAAATCTGGTGATCTCGCTGGCCAATTTTGTGATCCTCCCCTACCAATCCATTTATTCGAAAAGCACATATTCAAAAACTGTCTGTCACTGAATTTGAAATGTGCCAGAGGTCCATCCAATTGTAACCACATCCGTTGGCACATTCTCCAGAAGCTCAGGCAGATCATCTCGTAAAAATTGTAAAAAAATATGACCATTCAAGTTTTTATCAAAAAAATATGGTCCTATAACTTGTGTACCTATAATTCCTCCCCACACGTTAACAGACCATCTATTCTGGTGATCCAGAGTGCGGAAAAAATGAGGATTGACATCACTATAATAATGGAAGTTGTGTCTGTTCACTAAGCCATTGTTATGAAAAGTAGATTCATCAGAAAATAAAATGGAATCCAAAAAATGTTCATCATCACTAAACTTGCCAGAAGCCATAGATAAAACTCGATTCGTCGATGGAAGTCTATTTCATATAATTCCTGGTGCATCTGAATACGGTACGGGTGAAATTTGTATTTTTTTATTACCCTATAAATGCTCCGTCTGCTTATCCCTATATCTTTCTCGATCTTAGGTTGACTCGTATGAGGGTTTTCTATGATTGATTTCATAATAAGAAATTCATTTTCCTCATTTCCAATAATAGGTTTTGGTCTATTTGCCTTTTCATAAGCTACACTTCCAGTCCTACGAAATTGATCTAGCAATCGTTTGAAAACCAACTTGTTTGGATGATTCCGTTCTGGATATTTTTGGGCATACACCCTCGACGCCAAAAGGCAATTCTCTGAACACTCACCAATCGCTAAAATCATATCTATCCGCTCTTGAATGGGATAAGTTTTCATTTTCGACGCTAATAATTCAGTGAATGTTTTGAATAACGTAAAACACAATAACTGTCAATAAGAATTCTTTCAACAAGTTGAATAAATGTCGTTTCAAAGCTATCTTGATTCAAAGAATGCATTGAAATAAGAACTACTATTTGAAAAAGCCAATATCTGAAAAACTATTTAGGTTAGGTATAGGGAACCCCGATATGAAATGAAAGATAATTGAATTTTATATTGTTCAGACCAAAAAAAATTCAGGGTGTTCTATTTGAAATAACAAAGTTATCTTTGTCCGAAATTATAAAGAAGTGACAAAGATTTTTGAACATTCTGTAAAATATTGAGAAACGGGTTTTATCGAAATCTATAGCTCAAAACCTCTTTTGTGCTTGGTCAGAATTCGAAGGGATGATTTCTATATATTTCGATGTTATTGAGTTTCCAATTGTACCTAGCATTTTCATAAAAAAATCAATAACTCGAGAACGGTTATAGTTAGGTACATAGTACCTTATATGAAATAATATTATTCTTTCCTGACCTATTCAAAAGTGTAACGAAATAAAGGATGCTCAATTTAAAAAAACACAACTCTGATATGTCACACTTTTTTGAGCCATTCTGTAGGCTCCAAAATAATTTTCTTTTGCACCCTTTATCAATATACATATAATGAAATGGAGAAATTCCCGAAAAAATTAATGGTTTGGTTTACAGGGATCGTGTCGTATGGGGTGCCCCACCCTGTATTTCTACGTATAAAATTGCCGCGGGAATTCTTTGAGCTATTTTGTTTTTATTATCTGACAACGTATATTTTTAATTTGACGTCTGTCATCAATTCGCATGCAAAGTGAGAAATGAATCAAAACCGGTTTAGTACAATTGTATCATTGTGCGAGGAAATGAGTTTATGATCGTAACATAAAAAATAATCTATAGAATACCACACGAGAATTCGATAAAGTAGATAATAATTCTCCAAATTTCTTGCTCAAACTTGTTGCAAGGCCTGGCAACAAGTTTTTCCAAAATATGTCAAATTATTTTCACTGTATCCTTACTCTCTTGTGATATTACAACTGAGAATATGAATTCCAACCCCAGCACGCCCCTGTCTAATAGACAACATTTGTTCGACAAACATGACGTACGTGCCACGTGGCTCCGTATGGCACAAAATTCGATCCTTGATTTCTCAAAGGACAACGCCGGGCATAATAAGGTTAAACAGGGGCACTACTTCGAGATCAACTCATTCCATTATTCATAACGCTGTTACAATATTACGAATGCTGAATATTTCATTATGCAGCAGACAAAAGTGAATTGAGTTCGGCCGAATGAATTATGGAGTTTTCGCAGCAATAATTTTCTGGGCTTCAGTACCTACTGTATGTATTCTGCAAGGTAGAAATAATATCAGAACAGGAATAGTTTTTTTTTTTTTTTTTTGTGGCTTGGACATTTCGTCATTCGGCCAGACACAAGTGGAATATTATTAAAACATAGAATGTATCATTCACACAGTGTTCTAGGTAGGCCTTGTTACTAACTCCATACGCCACCTAGGAGCAGCACTGTTAATTTGAACGCAACAGCGAATCGTCGAGGACCATCCTCGGCCCGGCTACGAAATTCCTGGCCGAGAATCGAACTCACGACCTTTCGATCATGAGTCGGACGCTAACCCACCGCGCCAATCCCCCCCTAACAGGAATAGTTACAATATTGGGAATTGTATATTCGCAAACAAGGAGTTATATTGGTTGTTTCATTGGAAGGTATAATATAGAGAATAACACTTTTTATCATCGGTTCATAATTTCAAATGATCAAAATCAACTATTGCTTCCAAACGAATCAGTCACACCCCGATTGTTTTCTCGAGTTCTTCTTTGACCTTATATATAATACCAATTTTGAATAGAAACGGTCCATATTCACAAAACTCGTCCACTATCTTAGAGCCGCCATTTTGAATTCATGGATTTTGACAATAAATTCAAAATGTCCGTCCCCTGAAACCCACATACCAATTTTTAATAGAATCGGACCATAATTACAAAACACGTCCGCCATCTTGGAGCCGCCATCTTGATTTAATGAATTTTGACAAAAAATTCTAAATCTCCGACCCCAAAAACTCACACAAGGAAGGAAGGAAGGCCTCACAGAGTTCGTCCGCCATCTTGGAGCCGCCATTGTGATTTTATGAAATTTGACAAAAAAATCATGATCCTTGACCCCGAAAACCCTCACATACCAATTTTGAATCGAATTGGACCATAAACACTAATCTCGTCCGACATCTTGGAGCCGCCATTCTGTTTTTTTCGCTAACAAAAATTGTATAATGCATTTTCATCGGAATTATGAACACCTGTCAAATTTCATGTTAATCGGACAACTAGAAGTGGGTCAAAATTCACTTGCAAGATTTGAACTTCGAACTAAACATACAAATGTGAAGTTAAGGTAGTTGTCGTGCTACAAACAGTGTCGAAAATTTGGCTCGATTGTAGCGCAACGCGATACATGTGCAAACGCTGAATTAGAGGGATCTTTTTTAAGGGAACTATACAGTCAGAAACGCAACTAGCATGCGTGACACAGCAAATAAGCCATGACTGGACTGTTGGCAACGTCGCAATCCAACGATCGCTTGCATTTTGCATTTAGTTGTCCAAGATACTCTTATGAACAAGCAGTCAAAAAATTGTAGGGTCGCTATAAAACAAAAGTTGAAAAAAGGAAAAATAAATTATCTGAACTGTGTAAGGCTCGAAATACGAAAAAAAAACACTAATGATAGATATATATTTAGATATTTATTTCCAAACTAATAAAACATAGAATTAGTGGGTCGTCAAAATAGTACAATGTATAACATATAAGTGTATATAGACATGTATAAAGTAAAATTTACACTAAGAATAAAGTAAAATATAAGATATGAGGACAGACTGGGGGAGAGTCTATCACAAGAGTTCGAGTTCAGTAATGCTCAGATCAAGATACTCCTTGATCGAATAGAAACATTTTATTAGTAAGAAAGCTTTGATTCTGTTTTTAAACTGATATAGGTTGAGACACTTAATCTTTGAAGGTAATTTGTTATAAAGTTGCAGATTCAGGGAATTTTTTTGTGACATCAGGAGCCTGCATCTAGGAGTCGTGAGATAATTTGCATTGCGAGTGGAGTAAGAGTGTATTTCTGATTGCACAGTGTATTTGTTTTTGTTTTTATGAATTTCAAGTAAGGATGAATATAGAAATAGAGTAGGAAGTGGCATAATTTGAAGATTAGCAAAAAGAGGGCGACAGTGTTCGCGATGATGAACTCCAGCCATGACTCTAATAACTCTTTTTGCACTAAGAAAGCTTTATAGGTGGCACGAGCCACCCCATAATAGAATACCATAAGCCATGTGACTTTGGAATAAACCAAAGTAGCATGATTTAAGTACGTGCAAACTAACGCAATGCCTCAAACGTCGGATCATAAAGGTGATACTTGACAATTTTTTTGTTAAAGACTCTATATGAGGAGCCCAGTTGAGTCTATCATCAAGTTGCACGCCAAGTAATTTGACGCTATTTCCCTGAGGAATATTTGTTTTAGAGGAAACGATGAGAGACTGATTCTTCTCGATATTGATTTTCAGTTTATTTGATGTGAACCATACTTGAGCTACATTTAATATATCAACAGCTAAAGTACTAACGTTCCCTAGGTTAGTACTTTGGGAGACAAAGGTTGTGTCATCCGCGAAAAAATCGGTGAGGTACAGTAGTAGAGGTCATTAATATAGATCAAAAAGAGGAGGGGGCCCAGAACAGAGCCTTGAGGGACACCATGGGAAATGTTCTTACGATTAGAGAGATCCCCACCAAGTCTAACACATTGGGTTCTACCACCCAGATAAGATTCGAAGAAGTCCAGTGCCAGGCCTCTGATACCATAGAAATACATCTTTTGTAGTAGGATAACATGTGAGACACAGTCAAAGGCCTTAGATAGATCACATAGCGTAAGTTGTGAATGTTTGCCTTTTTCCAGGCCCTCGACTATGTCTGACACAACTTTTACAAGAGCCTGGGTTGTTGATCGATTTTTCCGAAAACCAAATTGGCCAGGACATAAGAGAGAGTTGCTTTCAAGGAAGTTATATAGTTGTTGTTTGAGAATAATTTCAATAATTTTACCCAATATCGGTATAATCGAAATAGGCCGAAAATTGTTAATGTCATCTGTGCTACCCTTCTTCAGAACCGGTAGGACCACAGAGTACTTCAGAGTACTAGGAAAAATTCCAGAGGAAAAACAGTTATTTATTAGAATAGCCAAAGGATCGGCAAGGATGTCGGCTACAGATTTGATGATTTTACTGTTGAGCTCGTAGGCATCAAAAGCGTTGGAATTCTTCATGCCTAGAATAATATCATAAACATCAGCAGGAGTTACCGGATTTAAAACAAACGAGTGTACAGGAGTTTTTATTGTTTTTAGGTAAGATGTTGGTTCATGGGAAATGAGAGGTAGAGAGCTTATGATTTGCTCGGCAATAGAAGTAAAATAAATATTGAATTGATCCACCGGTATATTAGACTCGATTTGCTTTTTTCTATTTCTATTACCTTCGCATTGTTTAACTCAAAGAACTTGGGAAAATTTGGAATTGTCGGAACTGCCAGTAAGTTTTTAGTTTGGAGAATGTGCTAAAAGAAAAACATTTAGGACTTGCATCAATTTTAAGTATCCGTTGTGATAAGTGCGAAATCCACGAAGCTATGTATGGTGTACAAATTTTACAAAAATTAGTTCGTGACATTGGTAAAGAGTCAGAATTATCAACATGCATGAAATCATATAAAGAATGTATTTCAGAGCGACTTGAGAATGAAAGAATATCTTGTAATTTACCTAATTTAAGTGCCTTAAAAAATGTTTATCACGGGATTTATTGAAAAAAATTGAACAACAAAATATAACATACGATTTTCTGATACAAATATATCACGATGAAGGAGAAGCTGTGATTAATCACCTAACTGAAAAATTGGAAAATGAAAACCTAAGTTACTAAAAATAGGAAAAATTAACTAAACATATGATTTAAAAATAAATGTTTAGTCAATCATGTGATTATTCAGTATAATAGTTAAAGATAAATAATATTACATTCATTGTTGTTTATATTTTTTGTGGATGTATACGTTATATTTTATTAGCCTGTTAGAAATCTGAATCATTTTTGTTTATGTTCACAATTACTATTCATAAATATGTGCATTCCAAAACACAGTTCAATTCGAAACAGCAAGACCCTCGCGCTCTCGCTTATTTGAATCACAAGCGCTCGCTTGAGGCGTTGCCACGATTCTCAGCCTTCCCCCTCTTGCACTTCTCATACGCAATAATTTAGAAACTTCTTACGGCAATAACTATATGGCTACACGGGTTTGATTTTTTCTATAAAATTTGTTACTTACCTTTCAATAATATACTAGTTTTTCAAAAAGATCTGAGTGGAGGGTTTTTAGTTATGCCTTAAAATGTGATGTCCGCGGTAGCTCACTATAGGAATTACGTGTTAAACATTGCAACTTTGAAGCCTTATATCTCGCTTTCGATGTGGTAAATCATTGCAAAAATTAATATCATACAGGCTTTTTTGTTGAAAATATAAACAGGATGTTCATAAAATCAGATGTGGAATCATCTGCGACTGGAAGATAAACTTTAGTCACTATCTTCCATCGTCAAGATAACCTCTTGTGGAGTATTCATGTTGAAAAGGGAAACATTCTCAATCGAAAATTGATAGAAATATTTTTCTGTGAATTGAAAAATCCACGATTAAAATGAAGTTATTTTTTGTTAGACATTCACAAAAAATAACTTCATTTTAATCGTGGATTTTTCAATACACAGAAAAATCTTTCTATCAATTTTCGATTGAGAATGTTTCCCTTTTCAATACAGGTTATAATGTTAACTAATAGTTTTATAAATATAAACGCAATCTGATTGGAAGTGGATTTCACGACAACTACCTTAAATATAAACTTGTAATAAGTAGGCTCTGGCCAGTTCGCATTATTCAGAAATATTGATTGACAAAAACTTGGGGCAATTCTCTAATTTTATAATGTCAAATGTTCTCAAAATTGGCCGGGAAAGTGAATTTTTAATCTGATAATTTTAACAAATAATTTTGAAGAAAATGTTTAAAACACGAGGGCTGATAGTATGTGGATTTTTGGCTGATACGACGTATACTCTAGCAACAGACCAAACATTTTGAAGTTTCAAATTCAAAAGTGTCAAAAATGTCTTTGATTACAAGGAGATAATGGAATTTGTATTACATCAACTTGTGCTTTCCATAAATTGAATAGGAAAAGACATACAATGAAAAATGTAAATTGATTTTTTACATCGAACATATCTTTGAGTGTAGCAGATTGTTTCGTAATAGGCTACATTTAATGAAAAACAAGAATATTGCACGAGAGAATACTAAAACTGAAGTCATTAATGAAATTCAATTATTCAGAAATATTAATTATTCGTTAGATTCGTTTCAACTATATTGTCATTCCTAAATTTTATTGAATGGGACATTAGTTAATCATCAGTTGATGCAATGACAGGCAATGAATAATGAATTATGATCAGATTAAAACATCAAAACCAAAAAAATATTGAAAATAAATGAAAAAATCGAATGAAAAGTTGAATCCCAACCGAAAAATGAAATGCAGAAATGTTTTTTCTGTGAGGAAAGAAAATGCTGTGATATCACATAAAAAAAATCCAAATCAACAATAAAAACCTTGAATTGTTCCTTTCAGATTAATTGTTAAAAACGACCGACTTGACTAATTTTCAAATTGATATGCTTTTTCATTCCCTGTGTTTTCATATGCGCTGAGGACGAAGCTTTTATTCAGTTTCACCTGTCCAGATGTCTGTCTGTGGGTAATAAAATCTTACAAGTTCAATTTTACCCATTTCCGTTGTTCGATAGAGCTGAAATTAGGCAGGTGTTTATAATTACGGTGAAAATGCATTATGCCGAAGAAAAAGCAGAATGGCGGCTCCAATATGGCGGACAAGTTTTTTTGTGATTATGGTTCCAATCTATTCAAAATTGGTATGTGGGTGTTTTCAAGGACACAGATCACGAGCTTTTTGTCAAAATTCATAAATTCAAGATGACGGCTCCAATATGGCGACGAGTTTTGTGATTATGGCCCGATTCCATTCAAAATTGGTTGTGGGGGTTTGGGTCGGAGATATAATTTTTTTTTAAAAATTTGAATCTAAGATGGCGACGAGTTTTCTGATTATAGTCCGACTCCATTCAAAATTGGTGTGCGGGAGTTTTTGAGGTCGTACATCATGATGTGTTAGCTCAAATTCATGAATTCAAGATGGCGGCTCCAAGATGGCGACGTGTTTTGTTATTATGGCCCGATTCCATTCAAAATTGGTATGTGGATTTTTTTGGGGTCGGAGATTATAATTTTTTCAGATTTCAATAAGATGATGGATTAAAATGAATGACTGAAAAAAATTCAATGAAAATGAATAAAAAAAATAAGACAAGCTTTTATACAAATGCACTCAAAAGGAAAAAATAATGTATTTAATTATTTGACCTAGGTTGTGAGTAGCAGATTCAAAAGCTTGCCGCGAATATTCTTGCGCGTATATAAAATAGGTATTATTCCTTCGACTCTGCTCGCTGGTATCGATCAAACATTTTTAGTTTTGTTTCAGATTTTTTCCGACGATCATGAAGAATTCCACCCGATCTCAAGATCATTCTGCTGCACTCACTCTTGTGGGTATTTTGTCTGCGGCTCGACCTGAAGGAAAAGCTGGAAGCAAAGATATTCCCAAGGATGGTGTGGCAGGACCATCTCATGTGCAGAGTATTGTTCCCGATGATTTCTTCGATATATCACGGTTTGCCCCAACGCCACTTCCCAGCGTTTGTATCTGCTACTCACGACCTAGGTCAAACAATAAAATAAATTATTTTTTCCTTTTTAGTGCATGAAAGTGTATAAAAGCTTGTCTTGTCTTTTTTTATCATTTTTATTTTATAATTTCCCATAAAATATTTTTAGTATCTCTTCAAGTTGAGGACCATAATCGGAGGCCACTGGCAATATACCCCTGTATAATATCCAATAATCGAATCCCAAATACATGTGGAAATGTAAAGCTAATTCCGTCCCCAGCCAGGTGGCGCGAAATTCATCAAAACACACAACTGATAATAATAATAATCACTGGATTCTTTGATGGTCCGATCATCTGGCCCCCCATTTGATCGTTTCCCAGTATATCTGAAACACCATCTGCATCTGTCGGTGCTACAATCCATACTGCTGGTATGTGAACTATGAATAAATTGGAAATAGTCATTGTAAACATTGACCATGTGTTGTGAACCATTCGTAGAGGATGGACTTTAAATATCGCGAACTAGCGACTGTAAACGTATTTGGATCCGATTTTGATATACAGAGGGGTTTGGAATAACTTCACAAACGTTTCATAAAAATAGTATATGGAAAAAGATTACTCATTCCAGTGATCTCTTATTAGACATTCAAAGATCATTTTGCTAAAACACAAAAATAAAAATGAACGATCACTATTCAATATAAATATGACAAAATACAAAAAACTATGCAGACACAAACTATAAGAACTAAAAATCTCAAATATCATTCATTTTCATAACCCCGCATATCTACAGTATATTACCCAGGTTAATGAAAAAAAATAAATTTGAAAAATATATTAAAAAATAATTGAAAAAATGGTTGCAGAATACTCTTTGACTATTATTATATAAATTTGTTCAATATTCATTAATAATAAATTTCCTTAATATAAATGAGAATAATAAACATTCATACATACCAAAGTATTTCACCTGAAGTTGTTATTGTATAACGAAATACGTGTTATTTAGTGAAAATATTTATTTTTGGGATTATTTTAAACTATCAAATTCCAATTCCAGTTAAAATTAAATGTCAAACAGAGAGAGAGTCAAACTTAATATTGTAGTTTCAACTCACTCCACATTTCTTGTATAACAATATTTGATTTTGTATCCCGGGTAACAAATCAAACAAAATATGTGTATATAATACGTGATAGGATGAAAGATGTATGCATACGGAAGTGCGAGCGAGATGAAATAGGGGTTCGATAGTCTCGTTGCACCAAATCGGCCGTGTTATAGTTTATGTTTATTTGGAATGTTGGATTTTGATAGCAAAAAATACGAAAAATTTGAATTTTGAGGCATAGTGGACAAATTAAATTAAAGAAAAAAAGCATCCTCAAGTGGGTTAGAGCGTATGGCTAGAGATCATAAGGTCGTGGGTTCAATTCCCACCTGAGGATGCTTTTTGTCTTTAATTTAATTTGTCCACTATGCCACAAAATTCATAATATGTATTTCGGACACAATATTTCCTCTTTTCACATTATATATTTGGCTAAAATTTTATCAGTGGTTAGAGATCATCTTCCTGGATCTGCTACTGGAATCGTCAAATAACGATGAAGTTAGAGTGACAGGCAACGGATCTCGACGGCCAGTGATAAGTACGTTTGATCTTCGATTCATTTCCAACATGAATATTAAATTATGGAAGGAAAGGATTCACGAGTGTGTGTCGATTCCTCTGTCCTCGAATGGCTCAGTTGGTTACAGCGTATGGCTGTAGATCATAAGGTCGTGGGTTCGACTCCCACTTGAGGATGCTTTTTTTCCTAAATTTAATTTGTCCACTATGCCACAAATTTCCCTTCTTTCATTATATGTATTTCGGACACAATATTTCCTCTTTTCACATTATATATTTGGCTAAAATCTTATCAGTGGTTAGAGATCATCTTCCTGGATCTGCTACTGAAATCGTCAAATAACGATGAAGTTAGAGTCACAGGTAACGGATCTCGACGGCCAGTGATAAGTACGTTTGATCTTCGATTCATTTCCAACATGAATATTAAATTATGGAAGGAAAGGATTCACGAGTGTGTGTCGATTCCTCTGTCCTCGAATGGCTCAGTTGGTTACAGCGTATGGCTGTAGATCATAAGGTCGTGGGTTCGACTCCCACTTGAGGATGCTTTTTTTCTTTAATTTAATTTGTCCACTATGCCACAAAATTCATTATATGTATTTCGGACACAATATTTCCTCTTTTCACATTATATATTTGGCTAAAATTTTATCAGTGGTTAGAGATCATCTTCCTGGATCTGCTACTGGAATCGTCAAATAACGATGAAGTTAGAGTGACAGGTAACGGATCTCGACGGCCAGTGATAAGTACGTTTGATCTTCGATTCATTTCTAACATGAATATTAAATTATGGAAGGAAAGGATTCACGAGTGTGTGTCGGTTCCTATGTCCTCGAATGGCTCAGTTGGTTAGAGCGTATAGCTAGAGATCATAAGGTCGTGGGTTCGATTCCCACTTGGGGATGCTTTTTTTCTTTAATTTAATTAGTCCACTGTGCCACAAAATTCCCTTCTTTCATTATTATTATTGTTCTATTTGGTCTGGGCTGTCAATACACTGCGACCTATAAGGTCTATTGTGTCCCTTTCTGCTGCCCAGCCTTCAGGATGTCTCAATGATTAGAGCAGTTCTTCCAGTCCTATGACTTTTAAAAAGTTCAGGATTTCGGATGGCTTCAGGTTAGGTAGATCTAGATGTTCTCCTAGGTATCGTGCCCACGGATTTTGTAGGCTAGTACATTCTGAGAGAATGCGGATAGAGGTTTCTTCTTCTTCCTCGCAAAATCTGCGTTCTTCTTCCTCTACTAATCCGAGTTTCTTAAGGTGCCCTCCCAACCGGCAGTACCCTGTTAAGATTCCCGTTAGTATTCTGAGCTTGTTTTCACTCTTCTGGTACAGTCATTTGATCTCTTCTGGTTATAGTTTCCCATTAGTGTCGTGACCTGCACCATTCTTTGTGATTCTATCCAGTATTGGGATATTTTGTTAGGTATTTCTTTTTTAGGCTTTAACTATAAGTAAGTTATGTTTATGATGTTTCAAGTGAAATGAAAAGTTTATCAAAATTTGAAGGTCCGGTATTTGTTTAATAGGAAAGTATACTGAATTTCCAATGACTGTATGCAGTGGGCTCAAAACCCACATAGAATCCATATTTTCATTCCTTCATACGAATTAACACTGCGATACTATATTGAGAATACAAAAAAAACACTATATGATTTCCCACAAATTGGGTTTACAAAATAAGACACGTGTTTCGCTATACATCAGCATCTTCAGGCGAAGATACACGGAGAGATAATAATAATAATAATAAATGTTTTTCTGTAAAATATCATTGTACAAGGCGATATAATAGTTATATAAGACATTACAAACATGGAGAATCCCACTAAAACCGAAGTTGTGCGTGGGTACTCTTTTGTTGCTGCAAATGCAACAAATTCTAAAATGCAACATGTGTATATTATCTGGCCCTTGTTCAACTATACGTGAGCATGTTAATAGGTTATAGAATAGTTGTGAGTGACGAGGATATAAAACTTAACTAATCTAATCCTAAATCTATAAAGTAAAGTATAGTATAAAAATAAGTATGAAATAAGAACTCACTGTAAAAAATTTCAGTAAACAATAAAAATAAAATAAAAATGAAAAAAAATAAAAAATTAAAACAATATAGTATTATGCTTCGGCTATGAGTAATTATTCGTAATTATATTATGTACAATATCCCTATTCAGGTCAAGCATATACCTTTTGAATTTTTTTTTCATGAGATTTATATTGTTTATTGTGCGTATATATGTCTTGTACATTTCAGGTAAGTAGTTGAATACTTTACTGCTGAGATAATTATATGTATGTTGTCCAATGTTTTTTTTTTGTTATGCTGACTTGTACATTTCCCTTAGATTTATTCCTGGTGTTATAACCATGTTCAAGATTTTGAAGGATATTTTTATTTTTGTAGATGAATAATATAATGTTGTACATGTATAGTTGTCGTATATCTAGTACTAGTGAATCTCTGAAAATACAGTTCGATGGATATTCATTTTTTTTGTAGTACATTATTCTGAGTATTTTTTTCTGCAATACTTCCATTTTTTTTAGGTGGGTATCAAGTAAGCCACCCCAACTGAGGATGGCATATTGCAGTCGAGACTGAACTACAGCATGATATATCGTTTTGAGGTGAGTTGTGTCTAGAATAGACCTTAAATATTTGAATTTATATAACATATATCTGAGTGTTTTCGAAACGTGGCTAACAGTATATCCCATCTAAGATGGGGATCTATAGTGACACCTAGATACTTGATATGACTTGCTCTAGTAATTTTCATAATTTTTCCGTGATTGTTAATTAGCAATTCATCAAAATTTGGCAACCGGTTTTCATAGCTTGCGAATGGCAAGAAGTGCGTTTTCTCGAAGTTGATTGTTAGCGATTTGTGATCAAACCAGTCTTTAAGGATGTTAATTTGATCCTCCACTTTTGTTTTTAGGCTTTCCCAGTCTTCGGCTGTAAAGAGTATGGCCGTGTCATCAGCAAAGCTAATGATGGAACCATCGCAGGTCAGGGTGAGTAGACTGTTTATATATGTATATGGAAAATAATAGAGGGCCAATAACTGTGCCTTGTGGTATACCATAACTGATTTCTGTTTCTGAGCTAAGAACATTATTGATTTTTACAGCCTGCTTTCTGCCATTCAAGTAGCTTTTTATAATAATAGAGATAAACTTGATTATATTAAAATACGATTAGTTTGGACTTGTCATAAAGCTAGTATGCATTCATTAGTCTGAAGCATCGAGAAAACATTTATTACTATAAAACTTATTTGATTGGTTGCCTCCACTAAACTTTGATTTGTTCAAAAATGATTAGGTAAAAAGTATTTGATAATTGATATTGATCTTCTGTGATTCCATCATCCATCGCGTATCTATAACAGGCCCATATACACAGCAGGCGACGCGGCGTATTTCAGGCGTTGCCCGATGATATGTAGCGGCGTCGAGACGCTGGAGCACGTGCGTCGCCATGTGGTAGTTGACAGACGACCGCATGTGCCGCGGCTGGCGTTTTGTTTGTCAGTGCTACCCCGAAATAACCCGCGCAGCAGCTGTCCCACCTGGCCGGACATTTTTTGCCAGCCAGAAACAGCCGCTAACTCTTTTCCTGATTAACTGAAACGCTAATTAATTATCGGAGAGGACACAGGCGGCGAAAGAAACGCCGAAAAACATTTGGATGTGTGCCTACTGGTGATGAAATCACCCCGACGCGCAGGGCCACAGTTTCCACTTGGCCTGAAATCCCGCATTTAAAAAAATATCCCATTCAGTAATTAAGAATTTCGAGAAGTCTATTTGTTTAGAGTCTATGCAAAAACTCAAAGAACAAATCAATTTTCATATTTTGACCAGAAGAAAAGGAAGTAGGACAGACAAAAATCTCCTGTGAAACCTCGTCTTGATATTTCGAGAACTTTATTTCTTTTCGTTTACAGAACATGCGAAGACTGAATCAAAATTGGTGCGTTTTTTATTCCTTGCGAATTTTTTGAACGTGCTATTTCTTGATAAGAATTCTGCAGAAATCTTATAAAACCTGTACCGATTTCAAACCAGTCCTCACAAATTTTAAAAACGGAATAATAGATTCCAGAAATTAGCAGTATATAAAGATTTTTTTTTAATCAATTATTTTTTTTCTGAAAGGCGGAATTCATAATACAAGTTAATGAACATTTTTTCCCCAGATATAAAAAAATCTTGTTCGTAGTAACTTATCGGAGCTTGGAGCAAACCATCGACACTTGTATAGATTTTCTGATTGTGGGAAATAACTTATTTTCAACTTCATACAATGCTTCTCAAAAGTCCCTTCCCCCCCTCTTATTTTTGGAACGATTATACATAAACAAGTGAAATTGATGATAGATAGATGATAGATGACGAAATCGTCAAAGATTACGTCACAAGGCCATTGTGACCAATAATTTTTAATGGAACCCTACGGCAAGCGACACCTCTTTTAAAAGGTATCGAAGAAACCTATTCAATGATACTAATTTTGTTTGTGTTTATGGCAGTTTTAATGGCTCATTAGTAAACATTAAAATTTAGATTCCCTTCAGTATAATATTAATTACAGATTAAAGAATCAGTATCTACTTAAAGAAATTGCTCGAAGTGACCTCCATTTACTTCCTGACAGTGAAATATCCTATTTTTAAACTCTTCGCGTACAATTGCAAAAGGGGTCTGCGGAAACAGTCTCACATTCTGCAACAATACGCCCTTCGATTTGAGGTACCCCCACAGAAAAAAATCCAAAGGTGTGAGGTCCGGTGATCGAGCTGGCCATTCCGTCGAACCTCGTCGTCCAATCCATCTACCAGGATACTCCTCATCCAAATACCGTAATAGTGTAGAGGAGCACCATTCTGTTGGATTGTTATTTCCAAATTGCCAAATTCATCTGGATTATCTTCCAAAATTTCAAGGATTAACGGTTCTATTGCGTTTTGCAACAGCTCCAGATAAACCTCACCAGTTGAATAAGTATTGAAAAGAAGAGACCCAACGATGTGGTTTCCCAGGATACCTGCCCAAACATTCACCTTCTGGGGAAATTGGGTATGTGTTTCACGAAACAGGTAAGGATTTGCGTCACTCCAATACCTCACATTCTGTGTATTTACATTTCCATTTAGATAGAAAGTACTTTCGTCACTAAAACAAATTGTTTTGACATAGTCTGGCTGTTGGTTAATTTTAGTTTCCATATTTTCACAAAATTCTAATCTTCGGTCTGGGTCGTCGTCTGAGAGTTGATGAACCATTTTTAATTTGTATGGGTGAAATTTGTTTTTTTTCAACACCCTGTGTACTGTACTTCGACTGACTTCACATGTAGATGCAACGTGAGTTGTTGAAGAAGTAGGATTAACTATTACTTCTGCCAGTATATCAATTTCTTTCTCATCAGAAATTTGTGGTCTGCCAGATCGTTTCGCATCATTAATACTACCTGTTGTTTCAAACTTACGAATAAGCTCCCTTAAATTAGTCCTAGAAACAGGGCGATCGGAAAACCTCTCATTAAAAATGCGTTCCGCTACATGAATATTTTGTCCAGTTTCACCAAGAATTAGGATCGCTGCTACTTTATCACCTAAAGCACGTACCATTTCGCTTCTTGAAGCACTTAAACGTTCGGCTCACAACAGTTCAACAAATTATTAGAATGTACAACAATATTAAAAGTACCAAAAGCTGCTAAAACAGTTAAACGTTCGATCAACAATACACAAATTATCAAATGTACAAAAACTTGGACAATTACGAAAACGTCGAATTAGGGAGACTAACAAAAACGTCAGCTTATTTGACAACTATCCAGAGGCGGAGCTTGAATTTGGAATTTTAGTATTAACTGACTTAATTCATCACAGCTTTACGTTTTTTAAAAGCGAGTTGCCAAAACTGCCATAAACACAAACAAAATTAGTATCATTGAATAGGTTTTTTCGATACCTTTTAAAAGAGGTGTCGCTTGCCGTAGGGTTCCATTCAAAATTATTGGTCACAATGGCCTTGTGACGTCATCTTTGGCGATGTCGTCATCTATCATCACTAGTAGGGAAGTTTACAACCTTTAATATTCAGTTTCCACATTTCACTTGTTTATGTATAATCGTTCCGAAAATAAGAGGGGGGGAGGGGACTTCTGAGAAGAACTGTATAGACCATCGCAGCACCAGATAGAGTAATTTTTTATTAGGTCAGGGATAACCTAGAATCCACCAGCAAACTGACTTAAATGTCCATGAACTTTCAAGGAGAGTTTTCAAATAGATATTCACTAGTTATAGGTCAATATATACGTTCATATAGTCGTGGAATAGAGAAGTCGATAAAAAGTTTACTACTTATAGCCATTTTATGCCCCTCAGTCGAAATTTGTTGGCTTGAAAAACTGTTGGAGAATAAATATATAATTTCCACAGAACGACCACATCCATAAGTCATTTTGATAGGTGGAGAAATTCCTAATTACCCGCTAAAAACTCCACTTCGTCTGGCCCTGGCCTTGATGACATTTGGGCCTTTCGGCACATCATTGTATTTTACCTTTTAATTACTCTTACAGTATCCATTCCCTTAATTTTGTATCATATACGAGTTTGTGCAAGTTCTTGCGCTGATCTCATTGCTCTTGTAAAATATATACAGGCAAGTCTTTGTATCTTGCCTAATTTTGTTGTAGCACTTCTTTGATGTGTCTTCAGCTACCACCAGCGTACGTTATGGCTGACTTCACCACCATGTTGTACAGCCAGTGCCCTGTTGATCTTCTCTCCATTTTTCTGAATTAGTAATGTCACAATTAGTCTCCGCTTTTCTGGTCACTCAAGTCAGGAGTTGTTTGCAGATCAGTTTCGAGTCCAGTATCGCCCCAAGATAGTTCGTCCATCTTATTAGCCTCCTCTCCTACCTGCGACCCCTTAACGTGGAGTTGTATTCCCCCTGTGTCGGGACAAATATTCCATCGGCGTACTCAAGGGTTTTGTGTCCTTTTTTTTCAGAGACCCTTAGGAGTTCGTCCATGACCAGGTTTCACATGACTGGAGAAAGAACTTTACCCTAAGGACAACCTCTGGCCGTCCGGGGTACTATAGTCTCCTCTATAATTCGTTTGTATCATCCTGTTTCTCAGCATTGAGTATATCCAGGCCTCGACCCCTCATATTAGTTTATCTAAATAGGGATTCCGCCACTCTTTGCATCTGTTGCACATGACCCTAATATTGAAGTTATTGAAGATGACATGAACACATTGAGAAATAAGCTGAGAGCACATTTAACAAAGTATTATTTGGTCTGAAAAAAATAATTTGCAAATGAATAAAACAAGAACAATATGCTACAGTTCATGGTAAAAGGACAACAAATGTGGTAATCTGTTTGAGAATACTTTTGGAATTGAATTAATAACATCTACAAATGTTAGGTGTTGTTTTCGATAACAAATTGCAATGGATGCCACAAGTTGATAATCTATGTTAAAAACTAAAGGAAGTCTGCTATTCTCCCAGGTATCAAATTATTGTTGTGAAAAAATTCTAATAACTCTATATCATGCAAATTTCAATTCTCATCTCAGGTATGGTATTTTGAACTGGGGACAAGCTCCTCTGTAGGCCGAGTGTTCATCATTCAGAAGAATGCGATAAGGATCATTGCGAAGTTGAGATTTAGGGATTCATGTTGAGAAACATTTAGGAATGTGAAAATATTAACAGTTGCAGGAATATACATCCTTGAGGATTGCACATATGTATACCGCAACAAAAACAAACTGGCTGCCAATAGATCAGCACATAATTACTGTATACGTGATGCCCACTTAATCCTTCCCAGTCATCATCGCACTGTACTCTATCAAAAGAGTTTTGAATATCAGGGATGCAAACTCTGTAACGAACTTCCCGATTACTTCAAAATTTCAGGAAATGTATACCTTTTCAAGAATAAAGTTAAGGAACTACTATTGTCAAAAAATTGCTACACTGCAAGGAGTTCCTGTCGTGATTTGTCATTTGTATATGACGTGTATGTTTCCATGTATATACATTTGAAGTCATTTATACATATTTGTGATTATTTTTTTACGTGTATGTGGTGTTCCTATTATATCCAGAGCTTTATTTATTCATATTTGTCATTTTATCTATATGTTTTGTTTTTTATGTTGTTTCATGTCGTCTATTCTTCGTATTTAACTGACGTTTTACTCTTTTTTATTTGTATTACCACGTTGTTGGTCTCTGCCCAGGAAGCAATAAGACATATGTGAACATATTTCACCTATAAAACTACAAGTGTTTCGTGGATAAAATTCTTAGAATATTATGTGATTTTTCTCTTGCAAATTAAATCTCTCGGGGTAAACTTGTTTTACACAAATAAAAATCAAGATTATCACAGAAAACATTGTATTACAATTACGACTAGGAGAACTCAATCTTTATTCGTCTTCCTCTACTGTAAGTGCAGACTAGTCAACTTTGGGTGATGAATATTGTTACGAAAATTAGTACAGCATGCCCATGCGTTGTGCATCTTTCTCGCGAACCAGAAGAAGTAACGGTCGCGGATTTCCGAGACGAAATTCCAGGAATGGGACGATTAACTGCCGTGCTTTTTCATCGAATGATCTCGATGTTACACGAACCGACAAGAAATTACCAGAAGATTCTGGAAGCCAAGAACAAGAATATAAGGTCGAGAGAGCCGCAGAAGATGAATCATTCAGTAATTCAGTCATGGGTGAATTTTTATTTTTGCATTGCTGTACGCGGTACATTTCAGGAGTGCATTGTGATTGAGTATTTTATTGTCAAAGTGCATCATTATGTTGTGTTTCTTAAGAATATCTAGAATTTTTTTTTTGTATCTTCCAACTGATTGATAAAAAAGTTTTGATATCTCATTTTTCGACTGATTCACTTTAAATTTTTCTTCCATATTGGTGAATCTAACGTAAATTTTAGGTCAAATTGACCTGCTACAAACTGGACGTCGACCAATTCGAAGGTCGAATTGACGTAACTTTTACCTATAATGTCGTTCGGTAATGAACAGTTAAATCGAGAAAGACAGAAATTCTAATTATTACCGTTAAAAAAATCAACACCCTGGCTGAATAAAACTCAACTGGCATATCACTGATCCCAGTGAGAATCACTTCAAGTGAGTATGTTGCTATGTTAAAATTGGTGAGAAAAATTTAGCTAAGATGAATTTTACTCTTCTTATGTGAATTTCTACGAGCTTCTTTCAAATCTAGCATTAGTCGAACAGGTGATTGTCATTTTACCATTTTCCTCTAGTAAAAGAAATAAAAATAATATTTTCTCAAAACGATTTATTTTCTCAATTACTGCATCAAATAAAAAAAAAGATTAAACCGTCGGGGGCGTGGCGTGCCATAAATTTGTATTGGATAATAGTATATTATTCAACGAGCATATATTGGTGGCCATTATTCAAGAAGATGACGTTTACGACACGAGCCATAATAATTTGTCCACGACTATTAAAAAAATATAAACTTTTTATTGGGGAAATCATTTATAGATTTGTTGAACATTTATAACGCATAATTGAGTACAATTCGACATCAATTAATATGATAGTTATATTTGAGCAATTTGTCAAGTTAATTGCAGATATGTATAGAAATAACATCGAAATTATTATTCTGGTCCTTTGCAGAAAAACTTTCATTGGATATATTTTACCTGTTTCTAGCTTTTTTATAGAATTGTCTATCCAGCCCTCAGTTAGCTATTGACTTTTATTCTTCAAGAGGTTTCAATGCCGTTCTTTCGACTTCCGGTAAGAAAACTTTTTAAAAATTAACTACTGCTGTGATTCCAAAAAAAAATTAAAATTCTGTATTTCGTATAAAATTTGATATTTAAGCAAAGCACTTTCGGCCTCGATCATCTTCAGTGCTTATCTAAAATGTGTATAATATAATTTTTATGTACAAATATAAAATATTGTTCAGTACCTTCCTGAGAATAAAAAATCATTTTGATTTGAAATAAATCTTGTCAGCATTTTCACATGTGTTATATGTTTCGGGTTCAACTAATCACATTTATAAAGTTGGTTCCAATAATAAAAATTTCCTAACTTTCAGTACCTATTTTAGGATTATTTCCTCTTCTCACTACCAAAGCAGTCACAAGTGTGAACATTCTGCCAATGCTTGTTATACTTCTTCGGCAGTAGTGCTATTTCTGATTAGTACCGTCTGTCTTCAACCATAAACACAACAATTGCTCTTGCCTTCATATCAATATTAGACGAAAATGTGGCGAATGGTCCCTGACTTTTTTCGAACCGGCTCTGGATACCAAAACTAGGCAGATGCCAGACACCAGCCTCAAAAATCCAGAAACAATAACAACTCAATGGGACATGGTTCACCTGTATTCGAATAAATAATTGCGCTCATTTTTCGACTCGCAAAGTAAACACGATTTATTAGCAACGCGTTCCACATAAATAAAAACCGTTTCGACCATTTCATCTGACAAAGAAAAACAGGCCTACCAACACATGTGTTTCTAATCACATAACCTCTAAATTTAAAACAACCCGAACTTATGAAAGCAAATAAGAGGAAAAGCTGTGGGTGTATCGTTTTGCAGATGCCCCCTGTTTTCACGGTTCTGGTGTTATGTGGAAAGCAAAACATAAAAAAATATTGTTGGTGTTCTGCATGGAGATTTTCAGTCTCATATCCAAAGCATGATGACAAGTTTATGAACATTGTGAACTGTATTTCATGTTTCCTGATGGAATAAAGGATTGTCGTTATGAATAAAGCGGTCAAGAGCAAGCCATATGCTATGAGTGTTCCGTCCCAGTGTATGCAACTATACATTCAGTAGAAGTTGATATATTTCGATGGCATTGAGGTTCACGAGCTTTTAATTATTCAACATTGAAGTTGTACTAGGCCCTTATTTTTCTTTACGACTATCTGAATGACGTCACATACACCGTCTGCTAAAACGACGAGGTCATTTTAGGGGTTGAAGAGGTTATTTGTTGATTAATTATTGTTATATTAATATTTTGTAAACATGTGTTCCAGATTATATCAGCTTTCACACGCTAGCAAAAATATCACTCAACTGTCCACCCAATTTTTTGCGATAACAAACTTCATAATATTGTAATTTTTTTCACTATTAACGTCACGATATCAATACAAAAATATTTTTTGCGAGATGGAAGCCAGGTCAGGAATTTTTAAGGTTTTGCATTTTTGTTACACAGCTTTTTTCGACTTCCTTATACCTATATATAAATTAGTTGATTACCTTTAAAAAAAACAATTGGAGGTAAACTAGGTATTGATTTGCCTCGCAACCAAATTTTCGTAATTTTCCGAGTTCATGTCGCGTTGATAACCACGGTTCTTCAATCCTGAACTCGAAAAATTACGAAAAAGTGGTTGCTATCTAATTTACCTCCCAAATGTTCGCCATTTCGAAACAAATATGCTCTATGAAGCACCGCAAAAAACACAATTTTGTAGAATCACTCAATTTTTATATTTTTT
>JAFIRS010005469.1:0-56239 GCA_018342105.1 Gonioctena quinquepunctata
GAGGGGATGCTCGCGGAAGGTTAACGATGTTCATGAATGGTCATGAGTTGTCACGGATGTTTATGCGAGCCGACTGGACAAGGAGGGTCACGAGTGGTCACGGATTGTCGTGTTTGGTCACATATATTCGAGATTGGTCATGTCTGGTCACACTCATGTGTGTATGTATGTAGGTATGACTGTCCTGGTGAGCAGGTATCCTAGGTAGGAGATCTAACTTCTGTAAAAATCTTGTTATATGTGCAGAAAAGAAAGATGAATACATAATAGAAATGGGGAGATTCAGTAGTAAGATATTAATGTCAGCCACGTGAGATATATACGTCAGATATGTAACCCATTCCTCCTGATATTCCTGGACATCATGGCCGCGGGACCAAAAGTACCCAAATGAACCTTCATAAGAAAAAGCATGGGATTTTGAGCCAGAACTCTCATAGGTACACTACCTACAAGGACGTTAAATGTGTTTTTTTGTTTGTTTGTTTGTATGTAGAAAGTAATCTTTGGAACTACTGAACCAACAACTAATGGAAAGGTTGACTATCCCTGAGTTACATAGACTATAATTCACTTCGATAAAAAAAGTTTTAGGTTCAAAATCTCAATATTTGTGAATATAATCAAAAGAACAAGCGCTGCTTGACTGCTTTAGCGGCGTGCGATACCCAAATAGTTGAATATACGTGAAAAAACCGCCTAGAATTCCAGCTTCCATGCCTTTTTCAACCTTTATATTCATATATATATATATATAAATATATATGTAACACATAGTCCAGTGAGTTTCTGTATGTGCCCAGAGATGTCCTGATTCAATCAGGTAATACCACTGTAAACCAAACCCAAATTAAAGGGGTTTAGTGAAGTGGGTCGAATATCCATGAGAAAACAACTACTTTCCTGGCTAATTCCTCGACGGACGTTGGGTGACATCTTACGAATAATCGTGCAAAGCCTTTCTATTGAGAGGTTTCTTTGAAAATTATTGCTGTGAAGCAGATACATTTCAACCCATGCAATTCGGGTTGACCACCTGAATACCGGTTTCCAGGTTTTTGCCCCTCATCAGTACAGGATAGGTCATGTAGATAACAAATAATGTCTGCAAGCCCAAATTGATTGATCCAAGTATATCTACTTCACTGCCATGTCTGATGCGAGAACTATCAGGCGGAGAATTCCGACTGGTTGCGCCACCTCAGATCCACTCCAAAGCTGGAGGTAGAAATCTGTAACACAAAGTCCAGAGATGTCCAGATCAAATCGGGAATCTCAGTGTGAACCAACCCAAATTATAGGGGGTTAGTGAAGGGCGTCAAATATCCATGAGAAAACAAGTACTTTCCGGGCTCATGCCCCGACGGACATTGACATCTCATGAATAATCGTGCAAAACCTCTCTATTGAGAGGTTACTTTGTAAATGCTTGCTGTGAAGCAGATACATTTCAACCAATGCAATTCGGGTTCAATACCTGTATACCGGTTTCGGGGTTGCATTGGTTGAAATGTATCTGCTTCACAGCAAGCATTTGCAAAGTTACCTCTCAATAGAGAGGCTTTGCACGAATATTCCAAAGATGTCATCCAACGTCCGTCGAGGCATTGGCCAGGAAAGTAGATGTTTTCTTGTGGCTATTCGACCCACTTCACTAACCCCCTATGAATTGGCAGTGAAGTAGATATATTTGGATAAATCAATTTGGGCTTGCAGACATTAGTTGTTGTCTGCATGACCTATCCTGTACTGATGAGTGGCAAAAACCCGGAGACCGGTATACAGGTGGTCAACACGAATTGTATTGGTTGAAATGTATCTGCTTCACAGCAAGATTTGCAAAGTAACCTCTCAATACAAGGGCTTTGCACGATTATTCATAAGATGTCATCCAACGTCCGTCAAAGCGTTAGCCAGGGAAGTGGTTATTTTCTTATGGCTATTCGATCCACTTCACTAACCCTCTATACTTTGAGGTTGGTTCATAGTGAGATTCCCTGTTTTGATCAGGACCTCTCTGGGCACATGCAGAATCTCACTGGACTATGTGTTACATATTTCTGCCTCCAGCTTTGGAGTGTCTATATGGGTATTCCTGTGCTCGATCTGAGGTGTGGCTCCGTCTGATGGTTTTCGCCTCATACATGGCAGTGAAGTAGATATATTTGGATCAATCAATTTGGGCTTGCAGATATAAGTTGTTGTCTGCATGACCTATCCTGTACTGATGAGGGGCAAAAACTTCGAAACCGGTATACAGGTGGTCACACCAAGCATTGGCAAAATAACCTCTTGATAAAAAGGCTTTGCACGATTATTCATGAGATGTCATCCAACGTTCGTCGAGGCATCAGCCAGGAAAGTAATTGTTTTCTCGTGGATATCCAGCTTTGTAGTGTCTATATGGGTATGCTTGTGCTTGGTCTGAGGTGGCGCTACCAGTCGGACTCCTCGGCCTGATAGTTCTCGTCTCAGACATGGTAGTAAAGTAGATATATTTGGATCAATCAATTTGGGCTTGCAGGCATCAGTTGTTGTCTGCATGACCTATGCTGAACTGGCAAAAACCTCGAGAACGGTGTACTGGTGGTCAACCCGAATTACACTGGTTGAAGTGTATCAGCTTCACAGCAAGCCTTTGCAAGGTAACCTCTCAATAGAGAGGCTTTGCACGATTATTCATAAGATTTAATCCAACGTCCGTCGGAGCATTGGCCAGGAAAGTAGTTGTTTTCTTATGGATATTTGATCCACTTCACTAACCCCCTATAATTTGGGGTTGGTTCACAGTGAGTTCCCCTGATTTATTCAGGACATCTCTGGGCATATATATCTATGTATATATATATATATATATATATATATATATATATATGAAATGGGTTATTGAATCTTGATAACTGTAATATTTCTGGAATTTTCTTGGGTATATTCATTCACTTGTTGACATATAATAAAATTTACACTTACAAGTAAAATGTATACTTGAAAATATATATACATCTCAAAATAAAATTCTCAATTCAGATACATTTGTGAGTTCAAATTTATGTTAGGTGTGGAAAAATAATGAAATGCCATCAGGTAACGTACCTTGGTTCAACCATATTGATGTTGTATTAGCAACCAATTGTTGAGCTTTGGGATTATGTTCATAATTATGTTGGACATTATTTTCATTTGTGTTTTTTTGTTGTGTGCTTTGTTGTTTTTGTCCTATAGATGGCGACCAGCCCCGTGGTATCGAATTAGGAAAATGTAGTTTTGGTTATTTCATCTTTATTATTGGTGCTAGTGGCCAACCTCCTTCATTCCTTCTGGAACGGTGTCCTATATATAATAGTTCAAAAAAATTGTACAACCCACTAAAGAGCCAAGAACCCATTGTGAAAAGATCCAATCTCACAACTGTTATGTAACAAAATCAATAGACACAAGTACGCTGAAAAATCCAGTACCGCTCTCAACAAACACATTATGACTGAGAACCACAACCCTTATTCCAATGACATAAAAATCCTAACACATGAGAACAACGAAGAAAGAAACCAAAGAAATCTTCACTACAAATATCAATGCCAGTCTCGCCCCCCCCCCCACACATATATACGACAACGTCCCAGCAGAAATAGAACGACTTGGCCACTAGCACCAATAATAAAGATAAAATGAGCTGAAATACATTTTCTTAATTCGATACCACGTAGCTGGTCACCATTTATAGGACAAACATAACACAGCGTAGCGAACAAGAAAAGAACACAAATGAAAATGATGTCCACCATAAACACAAACATTAAACAAAAAAGGCATGGAAGGGGCAAGTGGAGCGCTATTGTAGAGCACATCAACGGGCCCGTACTTCTATATCTAAGAACCAAAATAATGAGAATACTGTTGTTATTCATTGTACTTTCAAATAACCATAGCTTTATAAGTTCAAGAAAATGCATCCTTTCGACATCAGGTTCGTATTGAATTCCAAGTGTATACGTGGTGAAATGGCCTTGTTAGATCATTGATGACATAATCATCATAACCACCTATTTCGTAAGAAACACGCACATTTTTCACAAACGCACCAACAAATTTGAGGTTTCATTCATTTATACTCACTTTGCAATGGACTAAGAACCATTAGAGTCACCATACCAGCTACGCCAGGGAGACCGGTTGTCTGGATAATATAAACTATCACGAGTATACTTGAGCACGGCCCCACCCACAGATAATGCACCGAAGCTGCAGTTAAATCGAAACGCGAGACGTCATTAGAAAGGAGATTCACTACTTTTCCGGCGGGACTGTCGTTCAACGATGTTCTACTCAACTTCATTGCCTGGAATGAAAATAATAAAAGTAATTCCATTCAACAAAAAAAAATCTAGGTATTTTTCTCGTCGTACCAATATTAGCATTTCGAAGACGGTAAATGATACGTAGTTGGTTGAATTAGACAGAAGTTGCCTCCATTCTGAGGAGTATGGTGAAGGAACTTTCTTCTCTGTTTCAAATCTGCTTTGATCTGCTGTGCTTTGATTTTCCATACAATGATCAATCCTATCGAACGCCTTTGTCTCGATTATTCGAAGGTGTTCGATATGATCAATCATAGGATTCTATTAGCTGAACTCAATAACTTTGGTTTCAGTTATGATGCGTGCACAATGCTATCATCTTATCTCCATAAAAGGACTCAAACAGTCGAACTTGAAAATAATATATCAACTCCACTCGAAGTAAAATCTGGAGTCCCACAAGAAAGCATAATAGGGCCACTTCTATCCTCATGCAATACTGCTAATTTCATTGTTACTATTAGTCCTACGCTGACGACACCCAGTTGTATTACTCATTTGAACCGTCTTAGGTAGATGAAGCACAACACGCAATAAATAGTGATCTAGATGCACCTTTCCGAAGTTTTTCAAGGCATTTATTAAAAATCAACCCTAACAAATCCTCAGCAATTATATTTTGCAACGATAATTATCAGGAACACATAAGTAATAATATGATACTTCGAATTGAAGGTACAACAATACCATTGAAATCTTCTTGTAAGAATCTTGGACTGATAGTTGTCTCTAAATTGCGTTTTGAGAAACATATCAATCTCAAATTGCGGAATGTGTATGCAGCTCCAAAATTATCATACCCACAGAGACACTTCTTGTCATTGGATACTGAATAAATGTTATGTGATACATTAGTACTGTCGCAGCATGATGACTGCGACATCGTATATGGACCTTGTCTCAATAATTCTGATATCCGTCGTATTCAAAAAATCCAGAACTGTTGTATCTACGGTATAAAAAACGCGAGGGAGTATCTCATAAATTGAAGTAGTTGAAATGGCTCAATATGGAAAATAGAAGGCTTCATCACATGGGTTGCTTCTAGCATCAATTGATTCCCACATAAACCCCTGCATACTTATTTGAAGTAGTATCATATCGCACAGAAGTCCACAACCTCAATATAAGGCGACAAACAATTTTAACGATTCCCAGTCATTCCAAATCAATTTTTGAACGGTCGTTTTCCTATAACATTGCATCGTCTATTGACTATCTGTACAGTAAAGACTCATCTCTCATCGATGGCTCACAAATCTGTTTAAAAATTAAATACAAAAATATTCTACTAGATATTCAATAGCCGTGAGTCACTTTTTTTTTCTGAAACCTTCACATACCAATTTTAAAAATTTCCCCTTTAATTTTGTTTTCTTTCATAAAAAAAAATATGAGCCGCCATTCCAATTTCATGAATTTTCACAGACTTCGATAATCCCCTCATACAAATTTTGAATAGAATGGGACCATAATCACAAAACTCCCGCGCCATTTTGGTGCCGTCATCTTGAATTTAGCAATTTTGACCAAAAATTCATAATCTCCCTCTCCGAAAACCCCCACATACCAATTTTGAATCGAATCGTATCATAATAAAAAAACTTGTCCGCCATATTGGAGCCGCCATTTTGGTTTTTCTCTAACAAAAATTTCATAATGCATTGTTACACCTGCCAAATTTTATCTCACTCGGATGTCGACAAGTATCCTAAAAATGGATTGCCAATTTTGAACCGGAAAGAATGACAAAATGACATACGAACAAAGAAAGTTAAATAAATGCTGTTAAAAACTCCTTTCGAATCGTGAGAAATTGTATGTCTTTGTGTAACTTGTGTAGATAGATGTATTTATCATATTATGAACAAAGAATTTTATCGACCATCAGTCTGCAACAATTATCTGGAGTCGAATTCATATAAACCAGGTTCCACAGCTGGGCTGTGAATATATTCATTTCTTAACTCTACGTGATCAATAATCACTGAATTTCTGGAAAAGAGATATAATTATCATTAATTATAGAGTCACTTCCTACCTCCCATTCCCTTTGGGTCCAGTTATATCAAATTCGTGGAACAATGAAACATATATCAGATAAATGCAACAGTCAAGAAAAGTTATATCTCAATACTTACTTTTCTATATATCAGAGAACAAATCCCAACCCTTATTTGCATTCCCGTCACGAAAGATAGATTCGAGTAATGTGCGATAGTCATCGAGAACCCCAAATTCAACCCCACTAGGCCTGAGGCATACCATAGGGCACTCTCCCAGGTGGTGTTCGAATTCGGACTATAATAATTTAGCATTCCATGTAGCATGAGTGGTTGACTTGTACGGATTACTAACTCGGAAATTGCTAGCAGAATGCCTTGAAATGAGGATTCTAACCAGAATGATCTGACAATCACTCTTAATAGGCTGGGTGGCGATTCCGGGTTGTTTTTGAATTTGGCTACTTGTTCATTCCAATACCTGAAAAAAAATTAGTTCTATTACTACCCATTCAACTGGCTACAATAACTGCCCACTACTTCTGATCTCATAAGAAAATTGCTATTACAATAACTGTTCTCACTACTTCCAGTCTCATCAGAAAATCGCTATCTACTAAAATCAAATTATTTCTAGCGTTAACTACCCCAGTCAAGGTGAATGAGTGTTTCGTTGACAGTGTTCTCCTATTGTTTTCAGATTCCCAAGAGTTTTGCCTTTATTGAAAAAGAAACCGTGATTTTGAACAATTCACATCCAACTCCAACAATCAATACATCTTCCAAAATCATAGAAACTCTTCTGAAAGATAGGCTTACTATCTATTTTGAATCAAATAACTTCTTTTCTAACAATCGATTTTGGTTTCGCGGGAGTAAATCCACGATGAGAACTTTGCTGACGGTCATCCGCTTTGACCTATTATCGAGGGCCTGAAAATGGCATTCGAATGTAATACGTAAAATATCTGTCCCCAGAACTTCAACGCATGGAGTTCCTCAAGGTTCGGTCCTTGGGCTAGTGATCTGTGTAATTTCTATCAATGATATGTATCAGTACATGTTGGACGATACCGCTATCATACTCGATGCTTACAAACGCAACAGTTACCAGCAATGAGCCATATTTTCCAGACACCCAATGCAAACTTCTTGGAATAACAATGGATGACTCTATCATCTGGCAGTATCATACCGAAACGCCCAACATAGAGGTTTCCAGTGTACTATTTCTTATAAGAAAATGGCGATCTGTTTTGAGTACTGAAGTGTTGAGGCAAATATATTTTGATTTACTTTACAATCATATTATTATGGCACCATCTTATGGGAAAATTCCTGCAGTCAGCAAAGACCTTTCAGAAGGTCAAACGAATTCTTGCTGGTGTGGGCCTCACGTGTCCTGACTGACTGATTCACTGATTTACGATCAACGCCCAGATCAAAGCGCTGGACCTAAAGAGCTGAAATTTTGACAGCATATTTCTTTGATGATATAGATAACCACTAGGTTTTTTTTTATATTCCATCCCCAAAAGAGTGAAACGGGGGAGAGAAGGTGGCTGAAAATGTATATGTATATTAGTTTCGAAGTAAGAGTCATGAATATTGATATTTGAACTTTTCTTTCCAAATGAAGAAAAACCTAATTCAGGGTTTCTGAAAATTCAACCCCAAAAAACGAGTAACGTTAGATTTCAAGTTGAGGTCATAAAAACTGGTATTTGAGGTATTTGTCACGCAAAAATACGTGTTTAGTGTTGGAAATTCCCCCCAAAGGGGAAAAAGTTAATAAAAATTGGTATTTGAGGTCTTTGTTACAAATGAAGTGATGAGGTTTCAGTGGCTATACAAATTCAACTCCTATGAGGGTGGAATGGAGTGAAAATTAGTATGAGGGTTCCGTTACTTTTTATATGAGGATCATAATAAAATTCATTTGAGGTTTTAGTTTCAAATAAATGTTTCAGTGTTTTTAGAAATTCCACCCCTAATGGGATAAAATGGGGTGAGGGGTGAAAATTAATATTGATTTCTGATACTTCTTCAGAGGGGGTAATGGAATTTGGTGTTTTGGAACTCCATTACGAATAAAAAAATCGGGTTAAATTTAATTTGTGAATTCCGTTCCCAATGGTGCGAAAACGGGTCAGTGAATTTGTAATAGTCCTCACAGGGCATTACTTTTGATCCTGAATATATACAGGGTGTAACTGAATAAGTGTAAAACATTTAAGGAGGTGATTCCTCATCGAAAAAAAGATAGGATCTTTCATATAAAGAAACTTCATTGGAGCATCCCTTGTTAAGATACAGCCCCTTAAAGGGGGTACATAAAATTTGTATAACAATTTTTTTCACAAGCACTGAAAAAGTTACAATATTGAAATTAACCTGACGTTTTGTACTACCATAAAGACACTTAGCCAGTAATTTATTTGGTTTACCCCATCGGTTGTAATGGGTGAAAAACGCAACCCCTAAAATTTATTTCAAATGTAACTTTTTGTCTTATTATTTGTTTACCATTTAAAAATTTATTTCCGATAGCCTGTTTCATTCTAAACAAAAAATGTCTCCTGGGTTTTTTGCCCAAAATAAACCAGTAAGCAGCAAAACATTATTTTACGAACAACTACAGAGATACATCGTCATAAATGCGAACTGGATTTATTGTTATTTTGTAGTTAGTACCTGCATTAAACGAAAAAAGGGTAATAAACAAAACTAAGTTATTAATAACAAAACACACAACATGTAGAAATCATAGTGAATGTTCAATATGTCTACCTTCAAACATTACGCATGCGTCTAGACGTCGGCGCATTGAGCCACGTATTCGCTCAAATATTCCTGGAGTCTCTCTGATTACCCTGCACGCATCGATGATGCGGTTTCTTAAGTCCTCTACATCGCGAACAGGAGTACGATATACCAAATGCTGTGAATGGCCCCAAATAGAGAAATCGAGAGGATTGAGATCCGGGGATCGAGCGGGCCATTTATGTGGTCCTCCTCGACCTATCCACTGATTTGCATATGTTTCAGTTAAATGCTGACGTGCTACTTGACTAAAATGGGCGGGAGCCCCATCATGCATAAAAACATATCCCTTCTGACGCCCAAAGGAACTTCCTCCAGCAGTACTGGATGCACTTCTCTTAAAAATTGAACGTATGCCTCACCATTTAATCGAGGAGGTAGAAAATGAGGCCCAATTAAATCATCCCCAATAACTCCGAGCCACACGTTAAGAGAAAACTGTTCTTGATGGCTAGTTTCGACAATAGCGTGAGGGTTTTCATCAGCCCATATGTGGTAATTATGAAAATTAATAATCTTGTCCCGAGAAAAACTACATTCGTCTGTGAATTCTATCGTCTTCAGAAAGTCACAATTTCTTCTAATCATTTCCAGCATCCAATTGCAAAATTCAAGACGGTTCGGAAAGTCTCGCGGTAACAGTGCCTGTACTCGTTGCAGATGGTAAGGGTATAAGAGTTGTTCCTTTAAAATTCGAAATACCGTCATATGATCAACATTTAGCTGGAAAGCAATCTTTCTAGTACTGGTAGTAGGTTGTTCTTCAATCAAATTAAGTACTGCTTCCTCAAGCTGTGGTGTTCGTATTTCTCGATGGCGACCACAATCCTGCGTTCTTTTGTCGAATGAACCATATTCTCGTAATCGTTGATGAAGTCGAGCAAATATTCTATGTGAAGGATGCTGCCGTTGAGGATACATTTCAGCATATCTTCTAGAAGCTTCTAACCCATTCCCCTGCGACAGACCGTAAACGTAATGCATATCAGCCATTTCCTCATTTGTGTATGCCATTTTATTAACAAGTGAATTATTAAAGTAACAAATTAAGAACAGAACAACAACACACAATTAGTATTAATTCAATTTCGAAAATTCCCAAACTGACAGCGTCATACCAATTTAATTGTCACTATCGCTAATAGCGACCTACTAGATAGATTAGTTTCGTATTTTCGCATTTATGACGATGTATCTCTGTAGTTGTTCGTAAAATAATGTTTTGCTGCTTACTGGTTTTTTTTGGGCAAAAAACCCACGAGACATTTTTTGTTTAGAATGAAACAGGCTATCGGAACTAAATTTTTAAATGGTAAACAAATAATAAAACAAAAAGTTACATTGGAAATAAATTTTAGGGGTTGCGTTTTTCACCCCTTACAACCATGGGGTAAACCAAATAAATTACTGGCTAAGTGTCTTTTTGGTAGTACAAAACGTCAGGTTAATTTCAATATTGTAACTTTTTCAGTGCTTGTGAAAAAAATTGTTATACAAATTTTATGTACCCCCTTTAAGGGGCTGTATCTTAACAAGTATAAATTAATTTATATGACTATTTACACTTATTCAGTTAACCCTGTATATATATATATATATATATATATATAGCTTACAGTGAATATTGGGGTGTGCACAAAATAAAATTTTTTCCAAGCTTTCAGAAAGTTTAATATTTTTCCATCTTCAGAGATATCACAATAAAGAAACTTACATAGTATGCCATTAGGATTAAAATGAATTTCAATAACTTACATCTTAGGTGAGGATAGTTTCTATGATCATGTGAAAGTTCTCCATTAATTTTGTGAATGATGACAATAGTGAAATTATGAAGTTAAAAATACTTTGAAATTATTTTATCTTACGTTATTGACAAATTAAAATTATATACAATGTCCCATACTCCAAAAATCAATCTCATCTTGTGTATGAATATGATGTTCAGTTAAATTCTGAAGATTTATTTTTAAATTTGGATTTGTATATTTTTATAGGTTGTGCCAATTGAATGAACTAATCAAACAAAATGATGATCATAGAAAAACTCTACTGCCACCCTCTTGGATTATCTGTGTCGACTAGCAACTGGCCAAAGGTTCTCAAGATGCAAACCGTACAGAGAAAAATTATAAAAACAATCTAGCAGGTATTTATGCAGTTTTTAAATATCATTGTGCCCTATTTCAACTTTTTTATTTAATACCATATCATAACAATATATAAAAAATGCACTCACTTCTCCAATCTGTCTCCCAGAAGTGAACTCCTATCCGTTTTACGAGGATTATATAAACTATCTAAATCTATATTTTTTCCTCGAGTCTTCTTCAAAAAAGGTATGGCATAACTGAAAAAAAATAATCAATGAAGGAATGCTTGTTTTGTCTGGGTACTGTAAGCAATTGCAAAAATACTCAAAATGATTTATAAAAAGTTTTTTTTTATCCAATGAGTGAATCAGATTTGAATATTCTAATTCATAGTATACAGAAAATAGAATAGAACACAATATTATAAATCTTAGAGTATATTTATTCTCAGTTGAATGAGGATGGGGTTCATCATCCACCTCTTATGAAGCATAATAGCATTTGAGCTTTGATCAAAAATGCCGACATAGGCGCGGATCCATTCTTTCACTTCGACTGTAACTTTGCCTATTTTTGTTGGAAAGCAAATTTCAGTAAACTATCTGGAAAAGGATTTGGAAGGGATTTTCAGTGGGTTTTGTGGGTCTATTCGGTGATAATAAAAAATGGTTCGAAAGTTACTGATAATTATATTTCTTGAATCTAAGCAAAAATATTGTAACAGTTTTTTGATATCACTCTGGGCTTGGAAGGTCAAGCTTTTCGTTTTCTTCCGTTGAAACATTTGGTTGAGTTGAAAAACAGAATGTGATCCTTTAGCAACCCAACGCATTTGTGATTTCCACATCTGAGAAACCTTTTTCTGAATCAAAATTTCCTTTGTCACAGAAAATAAAATTATAGATTTTTTTTTTCTCAAATCCATGATAATTTATTGGACTACTTTTTATTATTCTAAAATATGAGAATAATATTGTTACTCATAATCATATGATTCTCTGATTTGGAATGAGTTTGGATTTATCGAAAAATGGCTTTGAGAAACACTCCGCAGTCACTTTTTCGCGTGAAGAAAACTGGGTTTTTCCACTTCGTCAATGTATCTTTTTTTTCTACGTCACAATTGTCATTTTTGAACATTGAAAAAGAGTTTTCAGAACTTTTGTTACATCTTTGAAAATGTACGAGATATCAATCGAAGATCACATCAAAATAGCAAGCAGAAGGCATTCACTTCTACTGTTCAATCTTCGGTGAATCAATTTCAACAAATAATAATCATTTGAATTAATCTAAGCAAGGATTCATACTTTTTGTTTAATATCGATCCCCAAAATTTCTAGAAGTTCGTTTTTTTTTATAAATGATCTCCAAATAGCAGAAAACTTTCGCCCCATTTCCATAATTCCCGTTATTGCGAAAATTATAGAAGCTCTAGTGAAAAAAAGCTTAATATCATACCTGGAAACAAATTATTTGCTGTGTCCTGAGCAATTTGGTTTCAGTAAAAACGAATCAACTACGAGAGCAATCTTGAGTGTAATTCCTTATGTAGTTGATGGACTCGAGAAGGGTGAGCATTCTTTGTCAACGCTTTGTGGCCTTTCGAAAGCTTTCGATTGTGTTTCCCATGATATTTTTCTTGAGAAACTTTTCTGCTATGGTATTCGTGGACTTCCTTTGGAATTTCTCAAGTCTTATTCACATGGGAGATCTCAGTGCGTTTCGGTCGAAGGCACCAAATCAGTTCGAATGGAAAACGTCCATGGTGTTCCTCAAGGTTCTGTTTTGGGTCCATCCCTATCCATTCTGTACATCAATGATTTATATTATCATATTTTACCAAAAAAATGCATCCGTTCGCTGATGACATCACTCTAATGGAGCGAAACAATAACTTAGAGGGATTGATTGACTCTTCCAAACTCGCCGTGAAAATGGCCAATGAATGGTTCTGCTGTAATTGCTCAATTCGGCAAAAAATCAGAGTCTCATTACATCTTCAAACCCAGCGGTAACAGGAGAATAAAGTGTTAAGTTATTTGGAATATCTATTGATGACAAACTTAATTGGATGTGTCATGTGGATACACTTTCGGATAAATTGTCAAGTCTCACGTTCTTGATTCGCATATTGAAATACCTTGTTGATGCAGATACTCTCAGATCCAGCTATTTTGGACTGATCCACTGTCATACGACATATGGAATTGTCTTGTGGGGAAATTCCACCCAATCAAACATAATTTTTGTTTTACAAAAAAGAAGTATCCGAATAATATCAGGGGCGAGTTACAGATACACTGCCATTCTCTATCTATTGATCTCAAGATCATGCCTCTTTCCACCGCTTACATATACGACACTCTGCTTGGAATACACAGAAACAGATCAGATTTTGCTCAACAATTGGACACGCACCAATACCTAACACGGTCAGGAAATCTCTTGAGAACCCCAACATATAGACAGAAAAATTCATGGAACATAAATTTATACAATAAATTGCCTTTCAAAATTGGAAATAGGAACTTTTACGATTTCAAACGGGTAGTGAAATCGGAAAATGACACGGAAAATGACTTTTCAACTCATCAATTTAGCAATGATGATCTGTAATAAACTACATATCTCTAGGTTTTTGATGTGTTCGTCATGTCAATTTTATTATATAAAATTTTTGTATCTTCCTCTGTACGTTTACGATGACTTTGTTCTGGGTGAACCTTTTTATTCTATATTTTTTGTTTGTTTTGTTTATTCATGTGTTGTCAATTCGTTGTATGACCTAGTCATGCACTTTTACTTCTACCAGAGTGACCTGCTACAAATGTATCATAACATGTAAACGTCGGCAATGAATTTCTCTTCTTCTTCTCTTCTTATATATAATATTTCAAACTCACTAACAAAATGTACCTGGTATTTTGAAACTATGTGGCCCATTGAATATTGAATGATTATTGTACAAATTCAAAACAGATTTACTTGAGCTAAAAATTTCATTTGGATGGTATTTTCGACTACTGCACACAATTTTTCTTGCAGTTTTTCCCCGTACATGGCTGCACTGCCCGGACATACACCTCACCACTGTTCCACCAATAGATTCTATTATCTATACCCGAAACCAGATAAAGTATAATCTGTGGTGGTTCAAGGTAATTCATGCTACTTGCGGTCCGCAAACTTATGTACTGATTTTTACGTGGGAATAGTTTTCACTTAATTTGGTTCACTTTATACGAGGAATTATATTTATTTTTCCGTTTTCCTCCATAATTAAACATTATAATATGTTCAATTTTGAACGAACCCTATATTTTGAGTCGGAGATGAATTATTCAACTGAGAATGGATATACTATACCAAGTTGCCAATATTTTCCGCCTTTTCATTAATTTTTCATTCCACATATTTTTCCGTTGTACGATTTCGTGCTTACTGAGTGATCAAATATTCATATCGAGAATAAAATTAAAAACTTTACCCAAAAAATAGGAGGGAAAATATATTCGCATTGTCATGCGGATTGGGGTTGCATTTTTCCTTGAGAGCATCCATCTTATGTCCACTTGTTTTTTTTTTGGATTTCTAGCATAAGCACTCGGCTTTTGATTCCATCGCCTCGCTATGGAAACTCATCTAGAGAACTGAAACATAAATATATATTTTTATATCAATAACCATATATTATCTGAGCCGAAAAATTATAATGCCGCTAATGGCATTATTGAGTGATCAAGAAGTATCAAAGCCATAAATTGTCTAGTTATTGATGGTTGGATAAGATTCATCAACAAACTATATGAATTTCATATCAGTTAACATTTCCTATACATGAAATAGGTTATTCAGTCTACAAGAGAAAAGAAGATCCTCGTTGTTGTATCGCAAGTAAACTATGCACTTTTTCAATGAGTACATGAAACTCAAAGTGGAATTCCAACGTGAGTTAGTATTCTTGGATGGAACGTCCTTATTAAAAGATCGCACCATTGAGCGATCCTTGCAATATTCCTATGTTAGGGAAACCGAGGTTGGCGGTGCATGATGAAGATGAGCATAAAATTGAATTGAAATATATATTTCTTTATTCCAAGGTATACCAGGTGTCAAGGAATCTATTAGACAAGTCATAACTTCTAAAATATTGGGTGTCTCAAAATGAGAGTTGGTACAGGCAAATTGTATGTCAAGAGGTAATATTACGCATATTTTTCACTTTCTTGAATTTTTAAGTTGAACACCCTCTATATCGTAACATTTTTTAATATCTGGGACAATTCTGGATCAAAATGTGATATTTGAGGAAGTTTTTACGCATACCTTATTTTTCAAGAGTCACTTCTAATATTGCATCTAGGTGGCCATGACCGGACGTCAACTAATCTGGGGACCTCAGGTGATGTCAGAAAATTACAATTGCAAAGTTTCAGTGACTAGTATGATAGATGGGAATAAGACAAGTTGGCAAAATTACATTTCCGTGTCTAACTATTATTTTTCAAATGGCGACCATATTTTGACAAACACTTTTCGAAAAAAGGATTTTTTGACGAATCTAACGATACTAATTTATTTGCGATTGGAATAAAAATAAAAACATTGAATCAATACAACTACGGAAAATACTGAATAATGATTTATTAACATTTTCTCAAGTGTGCCATGGATAGCCATGATGCACAATATTTTCCAGTTATTTTTATCATGTCTTCTTTGGAAAACAAAACACTCACTTGGGATATGACAGTAGCATAAGCTTCATGAGCAGACAGTAAAAGTTTCTTTGTGGCTTTGTGGAAGTTTCTGCATACTTCCAGACAATAACATTCTTTTCGGAACTGCAGAAGATTTGAGATACTTCCTTCCCTTGACCCTCAATAATTCAGAAGAAAGGTCTCTTTCGTAATTATCCGACTCAAAATGAACACTACACAAACGGGGAGCTGAGGCCCTCAATTCCCAATTCTCCAGCCGAAGCATTCAGAATATTTCGTCCCCAGGAAACTGGTGAGATATAATGTCTTTATTTATACGGGATAGGTACATTGGAACCGTTTAAAAAAATATATTTTTGTTTCCAGGCATCTTATGATTTGAAACCTGAAAAATATTTCTGCTTCATTTTAAATTATTTTAAATTTCATTACGCCAATTTACAATTATGATATGAGAATTTGAATAATTATTAATTTTCGACTTAAACTTCAAATTCTAGTTTTCCAAAATATTCAAGCGGTAAAACAAACCGAACGATTTGGTGCGTACCGATACAACAAATTTTTGTACTAACCGTTCATAAATTCACAAAATAATTCATAAAATATTCAACTCCCACCCATTAACTCGTTTTTTCAGCATTCCCAGTTGACTAATTAATGACATTAACAACTTTTTCGCACAAAAGTTAAAAATATTTTGATTTTCGCGCCTAGTGTTCACCTTGACCTTGCCCCGGAGCTACGTCATATTTCTGCTAACAGGCACTTATGGACATTTTGCCCCCTTTCTATAACTTGCTTTCGTGCATTGCCGACTGTCATCTGTCAAGATGCTTTTTGAACCTTAACGTAGAAGAACGCTACTTTTCTTTCTCTTGTTGTTCGACTTCCGTTGTTATCCATTGTTATTAGAGATAACTTGCAATAACTTGCAACTCAGAAATGAGCGCTGACTTTATTAAAAGATGCACTAATAAAGTATCCTCTAACGCGATTTCAAAGGAAACTATTGTAAGGCGCTGTTAACGGAAGTGACAGATCTCTCATTATGGAAGAACAAAAAGAGATAGCAATTTCAGCCGGGGCCAATTATCAAGACAATGATGAATTAATTCTTCATAATATTGTTGGGGTTAAAAATATACCAATACCAAATGAACTTGCTTCATTTGATTTTGAAAATATATAGCTGAGCAGTGCTTAACAAACTTTGGGTTCTCAACTGGCAACAGATATATGACACAAAAATAAAATCCGTCAAAATAAAGGAACTTTCAATAAAAGGTTCTTTGCCTTTATTTGAATAGAGTAAGGGATGCCTGAATTTTGGATTGAAGATATCTTCAAAGTAGGACACAATGCGCATGCGTATATGTCAAAATAAAAGGAACTTTATTGAAAGAAATATGAAACGTTGCTATTCTCTTATTTATCCTTGTTTTTACAAAATATAGTTTGTGCTACCAACTGTTCACATTTTTAGACATAAAATCGCTATGAATGACACATTTGATATAAGAAATATATAAGCGCTTCATGACCAAAAGTAATTGAATTAGTATATCAAATTGGCGATTTTTCATACAACCAAAGTCAAACAATAAGCCTTTGGAGAGGCAGAACTTTCGAAGGTATATTTCAAGTTGGCAACTAGTTCGGCACTACCCTATTGTTTGACTTTGGTTGTATAGAAAATCGCCAATTTGATTATGGAAGGTAGAGGTCAGAACTATCTCTGTTACAAAAAGTTTCTCTAAAAACATTTTGTGTACCAGAATACCGTTTTCAAATGGATAAACAACGAAATTCATACCACACACTCAGTACCGGACTGGCCCATCTTGGCCAAGTGAGATTTTGAAAAATTGGGGCCCCCAATGAACCGGGTTCATTCCCTTAGATTCCTCACAATTTCACTGGGCCAGTCTAGCACTGCCACACATTCGAGTACACGAGCGACGAGCACCATTCTCCCAACTTTCTGACACGTTATTTAATGCTTTTTGTTAGCCACTTTTTGAGTTGAACAACAACATCACAAATTTGATATACCAATTCAATTACTTTTGGCCATGAACCTTTTATATATTTCTTATATAATCATCATAGAGATTTTGTATATAAAAATGTGAACAGTTGGTGGCGCAAAACATATTTTGTAAAAAAATATTGAATAAAAGAATAAACATCACAATAACAACTGATCACGACGGAAGTCAAGCTACGAGCTGAAGAAGTGGCGTTCTTCTGCGTTAAGGTTCAAAGTTCAAATGGTATCATGACAGATGACAGTCGATTATGCACGAATCAGATTGGGACATGCACCAATACTCGACGTATAGACACATAATTCCTTATTAATATTACTTTTTTATATACAAAAACATTAACACTTTGGAACTGAAAATAAATGATCCAGCATATTCAGTTTGTGATTCTCTAATACCCTTGATGAAATTACTAAAATTGAAGATGCAGAAATTTTTTAATGTTTTTTTTTAATGGGCAACTCTGATTTGACCTCCACTAGAATAACTTTTCCCAAACACTAGCACCAATAGGGAACAAGCACAACACGATACCACAACACAACACGTTTCGCGCAAGCGCATCCGTCATGTTAAAAAAGCTTTAGTAACTTTGGTCAAATTTCAGTTGAATTTTCCTTTGAAATAATGTATACTCAAATAGAGAAAGTGGATATGTTATTATATAATTCGGAAAATGTCATCTAAATTCAAGCAATGCTGCTGAGTTGTATGCTCAGAGATATCCCAATCGGCAACATCCAGCCGATTGGGCTGGCCCATCAGTATTTTCCGCATGTTGAGAATCGTTTTAGGGCAGGAAGGATATCGAGAGGCGGACCAGATCCAAAAATCCAAAAATATATATTTCTATCACAGTATCTGATACATTAAAAACTTAACTACTATGTACAATTTAAAATCAAATCTACAATCTCTTCCTGGATCCTTTTCCCGGGTAGGAGGGTGGGAGAGGTGAAGGGATTTGAGCTCTTAGTTGGGGGAAATAGTTGACTGTTTTCTTGCCCTCCCTGGGGGCCGAAGAGACAGCCCCTGCTGCTGTTGGCAGGTGAGCAATTATTCTAGAACATACTAGCTCGCTTCTTTTTGACTACTCATCGTTATAGGCGCCTCCTGCTTACAGCTTATGCACCTTTTTCCTATTTTACTTAGTACGATATTTCTTACGTGGTTATGTTCTTTCTTATGTTCGTATAATTCGTTACATTACATTCTGGGAAAAATTGCAAAAAACCCAGTTTTAATAGTTACGTTCTCACACCCTTATTATCTTACGATTTACAATATTTCCTTATAGTTTGTTATTTCCTTTTACCTATTGGTTGTTCTGGCTCCTATATCTCATTATAGAAATTTAGGGCATCGAAGATTACCCCATGCTTTCGTCTCTGATTGGCCCTGACGTTGGTAACTTCCGCCGTGAGCGGACTTCCAGAGATATGGTATCTAAAAAATGTATCAGAAATTCTGGCAATATGGTCCGTCAGTTTTTCAACTTTAGCCAGCCTGCGAAGGTCGTCCAACCGGATATACCTACTACTATTTGTAGCTATACGAAGTGCTTTGTTCTGCAGTCTCTCAAGTCTCAGTATTTGAGTTTTTGACAGACTGCAGAATATTGGACAGGCGTATATCATCGCCGGTCTAATTATTTGTTTATAAATTCGTGTTTTGTTATCTAGCGATAGGCTGGAATTGCGTGCAATGAGGGGGGATGTTCGCTTAATTGCGGCTCCCCCCCTCTGCAATGCCAGCGCTATATGTTTGTGCAGATTCATACGCGTGTCCAATCGCACTCCCAGGTATCTCACTGAGGGCTTCTCAATCACTCTGTTGTTTTCAATCTTTAACTTCTCAAGGATCACCACGTTGGTTCGTTTCCTTGTGAAATTAATGACCTCCGTCTTATTAGGATTCAACTTGATCTTGTTCTTTCCCATATACGGTATAACCAACCGATCCAGATGAATCTGGAGCTGTCTGGCAGCCACTTCGCTATAAAACGAGTGGGCATAGATTGCGGTGTCATCCGCGAACATAGCCGTGCTCGTTTGAGCGAAGGTCGGAAAGTCGTGCGTATACAACGAATACAAGATCGGTGATAGCAAAAACCCTTGTGGGACCCCCGCACCGATTGAATGTTCCGGCGAGCTAGTTCCGTTAACATAAACTCTGAAAGTCCGCCCAGTTAGGTATGATTCGAGAATTTTAATGAGGGAGAAAGGCATGCGTGCCTCCGACATTTAAGTAATTAACCCCCCTGTCCAGACGATATCGAAAGCTTTTTGCGTATCCAGCAAGACCATAACAGTGTTGCGGTCTCCGTGGAAGGCTTCCTTTACCCCGTGAACAACTCGGGCTACTTGCGAGGTCAATGAATGACCTCTCCTGAACCCGAATTGCTCAGCCGGGATAACTCTCCGTTCCTCCTCGAATTCCACAACACGATTCAAGAGGACCTTGTCGACCACTTTGGCCACTACACTGAGAAGCGAGATGGGCCTGTAGCTATCTATATTGTGCTTTCCCTTTCCGTGCTTCAGAAGCGGAATAACTTCAGCTTTCTTTAGGCAGTCTGGGTAGCGTTGCCACTTTATGATAGCATTTGTAATGTAGATTAGTTGGACCAGCGATTTTCTCGGCAGGTTCTTGAGAAGAATGGCGTCCAGTTTATCCATGCCTGGCACTTTATTGCGCGGCAGGCTCTCAATGACCCTCAGAACTTCTTCGTAGTTGGTTAGAACTTTCTGAAGTTCTGAGGGTGTCATTCTCATCGGAGGCGTATTCTTGATGTTTCTGGCCACGTTTGAAATCTTAACACGGTCAGCTGTTGAATCCGGTTCTATTTCGTGAACCCTGCTGAAGTATTCCCCGAACAAATCAGCTTTCTCCTGCGGTTCCGCCACCAACCGCTCGGGGCCACTCACTATGGCTGGGACAGGCTCTCTTTTCCTTCGAAAAACCTCTGTCATGTTCCATAGTGAGTGATCCCCCACGTTGAGGTTCTCAAGCTTACGACTCCAAACATCATTGGTGTTGGCTTCCAACATTGCCGTTATTTCGGCCCCAAGCCTCATGAAGTGTTCTTTATTCTGAGGGTTTCTGGTGGTCTGCCATTTTTTCCTCTCCCTATTCTTCAACTTAATGAGTTCTTTTATATTATCTGGAATCGCAACCTTGCTTCCCCTCACGACTATTTTCCTGGCTGTTTTGTCGCGTGCTATCTGCATTGTTTTAATGAACTTTTTTGTTTCATATTCCAGATCTTCTCCGTTTATGTTCGAATTGATGAACGTTATTCGGTTCATAATGCGTCTAAACTCCTTCCAGTCACACTTATAGTAGTGATATCTAGTCTTTTCCATATTTTCGTATTTATTATGTTTAAAATAAAATGTGACTGGAAGGTGGTCTGACGTTAGTTCGCTCAATGCTTCCAGTTCGCTTAAATCTACAATGTTTTTTTGAACAACCAAGTCAATAGTCGTTGGCGACGTACTGTTCAACGGATAATGAGTAGGTTCGCTACTCCTCTCAATTATAAAGAGGCGGACCAGAGGTTCACCATGAATGAAGAGACTGAAATTGAAGTTCTGGCTATGGTTGAGGTTGATAAAACGATTTCTTTCAGAGAAATTAGTCAAGAAATGCAGATAAGTCACGAATCAGCCAGAAAAAAACTGAAACAGCACGAATAACGAGAATTTAAATATCAGCGACATCAACATCTGTATGCTGACGATGGCGATAGACGGGTGGTGTTTTGTGATTTTCTGCTACAAAATCATAGAGTTAACCCAAATTTCATCAACTTCATTCTATTTTCCGGCGAATCACGATTTACGAATAATGGTATGTTGAATATGCAAAAACCTCGGTACTGAGCCAAAATCAACATGCAATGAGAGAGGGCAATTTTCAAGAAAGGTTTGGCGTCAATGTCTGGGCTGGTATCGTTGGAAACAGAATAATTGGGCCAATACCGTTTCAAGGTTAGTTAACAGGGGTTGGGTACTGAGGTTTTCTTCGAAATGAAATCGAGGATAATCACATATATTTTGTTTTCCACCATATCGGAATGGGAAAACCCGGAGGGGGCGGAACCCTATGAACTGATCGCTACAATTCATCCTTAATAAGCCCTGGTCCCTGGTCTCACTAACGTTCTATAGTCCCTTCCCTCCTCTCCCATGCAGGTCAACTACAGGGCGTGAGATTTTACGTAACATATTTCGCATATGGCAACAACGAAACATAAATCTCCTATTACTCAACTTTCAACAGGACACTAACGGAGGCTAGGGCCATATTGGTTTTGATGAAGTTCTACAGATTCCAATACTGACTAATACCGATCCATATAGTATTCAAAAAGATATGTGGAATATGAAATATTGCTCTTATTGGCAACTCTGTAATCTGTCTTATGACGTGATTCTCTTCTTGACCGTCCGATAGTCGCGCTTGAATTCTCACTTCGCAAGTGACATCAACAGCTAATATTATTCGGCCTCTCCAATTCCTAATTAAGCGACCTATGCTATTTTTCTCTAAGGCCATTCTTGAGGTGAATTGTTGTTTGTAGCAAGGATACGTCAACTTATTTTCGAGTTTTAATTACATGCGGTCTGTCAGTCCCATATGGGTTTTTTCATTAATGGTTTCTCAGAAAATGTTATCCTCATTCAAGTTGGTGAATTAAACTAGACTTAATGTGCGCATGACCGTTATTATCAGTGGGGTGCGGCTAAGCGGGAATCGGCCGATATTCTTAATTCACTCTACAGTAAAGTGTTTGCAATCAGAAGATATTTCCAGTTATCCAGTTCAGACTACCAATTACCAATTTCAATAATTGCTCAATGAGTTGGCCTCATGGAGAAGTGTACAGGATCCTCCGCTGTAGACTGCGTGGCCGATGCAAGAAATTATGAATGTAATGAAATACGGAGAACTGTCAACTCTGCGTTCTGTACGAGCGTCATGCCCGCACTTGCTCGTGATGAAAAACTGGAGATAGTTCTATTATACGGCGATAATTTAAAACGTGAAGTTGCCCGTATTTTGAACGAGAGGCATTCAGGAAGAAACCTAGTTCACTCGACCGTAGTTAAAATCATCAAAAAGTTTAAGTTAACGGGGACAGTGGAAAATTATTTCCAAAAACGACATGGAAAATGAATAATTGGATATGACGATGCAGCTATGAAAGTGATGCAAAGTAATGTCGAGAAGTCGAAGCTTTCAATAAATCAGCTTTCTGAGGATACAGGAATATCACATACTCCTGTTAGAAGAATCCTGAGGAAGGATAGGTTTCAACCGTACAAACTCAAATTTATCAACACTTTGAAGGAGCGAGACTGTGATACAAAATTTGAATTTTGCAGGTGGGGGCAAGGAAAAATTGAGAACCATCGCAAGTTTCACATTGAATGGGACAGTATCTTCACAGAACTGCCGCTGGTGGTCAGATGATAATCTTCATGTTGTTATTGAGTGCAGAGATCAATACTCATTTGAAACTAACGTCTGGGTAGGATTCTCCGAGATGAAGGAACAATTGGGCCTTTCTTTTTTAGTGGTAACTCCGCCGGTTACTTGTATTTTTTGAAAAATGAAATTGGCTCCTATATCGATCAAAAGCCATCATATGTTAGGAACGATGTATGGTTCATGCGAGATAGAGCATAGATCCATAGTACGAGAAATATCACAAACTGGCCAAATCAAACATTTCAAAACCAATGGATAGGTAGGCATTCCATTCATTTATGGCCGCCAAGGTCACCAGATCTCACTCCTCTCGATTTCTGGTTATGGAGATATGTCAAGATGGAAGTATATCAAAACAGATCGTTTCGAAACGTTGACCAACTCGAGGTTGAAATAAGGCGAGTTACACGAGAAAATTCTCAAGAATACATGAGAAATGCCACAAAAGAATTCCAGAAACGCACACTGGAATGTTAATTTTCGAATTTTGTTAGGTAGGTACACCTACTTACCAAGTCTTTATTTAAATATTTATTTTGTTGTTATTTTTCTAATAAAGTTTGGTTTCTCTTCTAAGGATCCTAGCTTCATTTCATTATAATTCCATTACTCAACTGTACTGTGTCAGTGGTTTTTGAGAAAATTGGCTGGAAATCCTCAATTTTTAAAATATGTACTCTTCACGGTCGAAGCAAGCTTCTCCCGAAATGCTATCACAAACTTTCATAACATCTATGTTTGGGCTCTGGAAAATCCGCACGCAGTTAGAGAAAGTCATTATCAGTATCAATTTTCTGTAAATGTATGGGCGGCAATAATTGATAATTATTTGATTGGTGTTTCCTTTCTTCCGTTCCGACTGAATGGCGCAACTCACAGAGACTTTTTAGAAAATGAATTGTCGGGACTACTTCAGAATGTGCCATTAGAACTTCGTATCCGAATGTGGTTTATGCATGATGGAGCTCCGGCCCATTTTAGCGTTGTAGCCAGGGAATTCCTTAACACTGTCTATCCAAATCGATGGATCGGTAGGGGTGTAGAAGAACCTAACCAGGCGTGGGCACCAAGGTCCCCAGTTCTAAGCCCACTGGATTTTCATTTTCGGGGACATTTGAAGTCACTAGTTCATAAAACTCCAGTAGCGAACGAGGAAGATCTAAGGCACCGAATAGTAGACGCCTGTGAAACAATAAGAAACACACCAATAATTTTTCAGCGGGTACGAGATTCAATAACTAGAAGACTGAATGCCTGTATCTTCGCTGGAGGTGGACAATTCGAACAATTTATCTGAATACAATTCAGTTTCCTTCATTTTATTTTTTTCTACATATTCAAAATTTCTTGAAATAAAATGTTAGTATCTCTTGCAAATTATATTGAAACAAATACAAATTTTTCACCCTTGATACAAAAATAACTATTTCAAATGAGTAAAAATAATAAACAGAATAGGTGGCGCCCCCTACAAAAAACCGAAACTACTTACTTGAACGTCAAATTCATTTCCTGAGCATTCTTGTGAAAAATGCAAAATGATGGTAATAACTTCAACACGCATGCATTATCAAATAATCGTCTTGAAATTTTCAGTCCAAATATCTAGAAAACGGTTGCTCATAGCGCCTTGTAACAGGGGTATCTTTTTTACGTGGATATGATAGAGGGATTGATTTTTCTACTAAAAATTGTGCTAGACCTACGCTCAAAAAAGTTATGAATCTTCAAACAAGAAAAAGACGTGTAAGTGGCGCTCCCTACGAGTAAGAGCAATATTAACATCAGGTTGGAGTTCGACACCTCAAAAAACTCCTCAATACCATTTTTTGTTTGATTGAGGTCAGTATTTTGAAAGTTATTGAAAAAAACGAGAATGAAACTTTAAACCCTGTATCTTGGAAACGAAGCGTTTCCGGACGTATATTTATTTGGACAATCACCTCCTGAAGTTTGTCAAAGTACTTTTGAATCACCCTGTATATATATAGCTGGTTCCCGCGGAATGGGGTTCAGTTGTTATATTTTGGTTCCCGTCATTGTAGCAAAATGGAACATATCCGTTTTCAAGTCAAATCAATCGCATTCAAACACTGGAAGTTTTATCAAAATAGGTTCAGTAGTTTTTTCATGATGCTCGAATAAACAACTTTATATTATTTGAGATTACGATTACATAATACTAGTGGAATATACATGGCAAAATACAGGGAGTTAGTCCTACGTTGATCCCTATTCATCGGAATCGAACCGACATCGCCTCTTCTACCAGTGTCATCAATTCCGGAAAAGTAGGAACGGAAATAATGTCATGATGGGCTGGTGGTACACATTCCGACACATAATTAATTTTCCGCCGCTTTCACAATTCAACCGGAAATTCCCTAAAAATACAATTCTGGAAAAATTTCCTCTTGTCAGCTGCCGAGTGCTCCGTGGGAAAACGTATAATCTCTGTTATCGTAGCCTGCGATAACAACATTCATGTCACAAGTTTCACATTAACAGCTTGATCCGTTGAATAAATGGAATGGAGTGTGACCTATGTAGGCGAGGAATGCAATTCAGTTTCCGGTGAATACTTCTCTGGAGGATTGTTGAAAAAAAACATTTTGTTTCCCGTTGCACATACTGTGTTCGATATGAAAACTTCATTCAGTTTTTTTTTCTTCCACCCTGTTATTTTCTCTTATTTGGCATAATATGAAAAACTTCTTCAAGAAATATATTGTTTGCTGCGTATTTCCCATATGAGAGAGCAACTCCACCTGAAGAGGTCGAAAGGCTAGTGCGCTACTGCGAAGAGACCGGGCTGGGCCTACTCATGGGATGTGACGCCCATCAAACACAAGGGGACAATACAGACACTGATCCCAGAGGTAATGCCCTGCTCGAATTCCTCGGCACTAGCAATCTTGAAATGATCAATGAGGGCTCCGTACCAACGTACTTCACACCAAGGAGAAAATCAGTGATAGACCTCACACTATGTACTCGTGACCTACTGAGTGAAATCCAGTCATGGAAGGTGTCACAAGATGAATCCGTATCAGATCATCGACACATTCTGTTTAAGATAGGTGATATAGACCTACCGGGAAAAAAAGTCCACAGGAATCCAAGGGCCACCAAATGGGACCTCCTTAAGAAGGAACTGAAAGGGAGACTCGTAGGATTACCCTCCGAGTACGAAAATGGAGCCGAAATAGATACCGCCGTGAGATATCTGAACGAAGCGATCATTTCCTTGTACGAAAACAGCTGCCCTCTCAGAGAGAGGTCAGAAAATACACGAACACCTTGGTGGAACTCGGAAATCGAGAACCACCGCAGGGTAACAAGGCAAAGAAAACGGAAGTACCACTCGACTGGAGAAACTATAGGTCTGCCCAGAGGGAGTACAGGAAAGCCATACGGCAATCACAAAAAAACAGCTGGCGGGCCTACTGCGAGGACATTTACACAATGCCCTCAGCAGCAAGGCTCTGCAGAGTTCTCCCTAAGGATCCTGTCCCTGCCTGATGGACAGGAAACTGCATCAGCGGAGGAGTCTCTACAATACTAGATCTCCATCTCCCTGAATCAGAACCAATCACTCAGCCAGTTTTGGGGACGAGCCCATTGAGGAAAACTCATATGGACTACGGAACGGCTGCAAGAGTGGTTACATACGAAAAGGTGAGATGAGCCGTAAAGACCTTCTCATCACTCAAATCATCAGGAAAGAATGGTATTTTCAACCCTCCTCCAAGAGGGACTGGATATTATTATCCTCTTACTTATAAGAATACGTCGATCGTGTCTAACCCTGGGCTACATACCAGAGGCACGGAGGATCGTATTTATTCCAAAATCAGGAAAAACTGACTACTCCCAAGCCAAGGCGTACTGACCTATCAGCCTGACGTGCTTTCTTATGAAAACGCTCAAAAAGCTGGTAGATCGGCACATCAGAGAACAATCGCTGCAGAGTAATCCATTGCACAAGCAACAGTATGCCCAGCAAACAGGAAAGTATACTGACACAGCTCTCCACCACCTCATATACAGAATAGAGAGAGTACTGACTAGTGGAAATCCGCAATGGGGGTCTTCATACATATGGCATTTGACAACACGTCAGTTGAGTCTATCTGCCACACCGCGGCGCGGCATGACGACAGAATCAGAAAGGAGAACGGTCGCCGCCAAAGTATCAAGAGGGTGTCCACAGGAAGGACTTCTATCGCCCCTATTATGGTGCCTGGTGATTAACGAGCTTCTCACGGAGCTGAATGAGTCAGGGCTGTACACACAAGCGTATGCAGACGACTTGGTCTTGCTGGCTCAAGACCAACCGGTGAAGCTGCTGGGAGTTATCATCATGAAAGCTCTTAGCAGAGTGGAACAATGGTGTTCTACCGAAGGGTTGAGAGTCAATACAGAAAGAGCAAGAAACGCAAAATAGGAACTCTTCCAGATATACGTATCTCAGGAAGACAGCTTCCGTACAAAGGGTCGACGGATCACCTCGGAGTCATCATAGACTCCAAGCTGACTTGGAACGAGCAGATTGAAAATCGCATCAACAAGGCTATGTGCTTCCACTGGGCATGAAGCAGAGCCTCTGGTAAAACGTGGGGCTTGACACCAAAAACCCTACATTGGATATATACGGCGAAAATTCGCCCGACGCTAACGTACGGGTCCATCGTTTGGTGGATCGGCACCACAAGAAGCAAGTCCAAAAATAAACGAAATTAAGTACAAAGACTGGCTTGCCTAGGAATGACAGGGGCTATGAGGACGACGCCTACCAGAGCTCTAGAAGTTCTGCTAGGACTACCACCTAGTCATTGAACATGAAGCCATGCGTATTGCCCACAGACTCCAAGGTACAGGCCAATGGATTGACACGGAGGCAGATCATGAACACACCAATTTTTGGAAGAAGGCAACGGAGGACTGTCCAATCCTACGAATGGAAAGAGATAGCATCCCGCTGGTTCTGAATTTCAAAAAGGGACCAAAAATCATTATCACCACGAGAAATGAATGGGAAGACGATGCGCCCGGCAAACCTCTTGTCTACGGATCAACCTGGTATACAGATGGATCAAGACTTGGGGGAATGTCTGGCCCAGGAGTATACGAGGAAGGTACGAAGAGATGAATCTCAGTCCCCTAGGCAAATACGCCTCAGTGTTGCAGGCCGAAGTATATGCTATACTCACCTGCGTTCAGGAAAGCCTCGACAACAGAAGTCGAGGATCTATTCTCATCTACTTGGACAGCAAGCCAGCAATCATGGCAATAGGATCACATCCGAATTGGTGTCCAAGCGTCGAAACGCCATGAAGAGTTTGCAATAAACAAGGCAAGTCAACCTCATATGGGTACCAGGACACACAGGTGTTTCTGGGAACGGAGAGGCAGACAGAGTAGCCAATATTGGATCGGGAAAGACTCTGGTCGGACCGGAATCAATACCGGAATAGCATGGCCATCTTAAACATGGAGGGACCGTTGCAAAAGCAGTTCATCAAAACATGGCAGGAGGCGCTATGCATGAGGCAATCGGAGCTTCAAATAGAGGAGCCTTCGAAAAAACTGTCAAGAGAGATCCTGTCACTCAACAGACAGGATATCAGGACTGTGACTGGATTCCTAACGGGACACAATCACCTAAACAGGCACATGGAACTCATCGGGATCATAGATGATCCCTTATGCAGATGGTGCCTGGAACATAACGAAACATCGTCGCACATCCTCACTGAGTGCCTCGCTTTGGTGCACCAGAGGGAGATACACCTGGGTAGCATATTTCTGGACCCAGAAGATGTCAACGAGATTCAGCTGAGGAAACAGCTGAGTTTTGTCAGAGAAATCGGCATGCCCAGCCAATTCTCAGATCATGTGGGCGCTCAATGGGCCCAAGTGAAGAGGCCTACGTGCACGGGTTCTCCGGAACCAGCTCACCATGTGCATAGGAGAAGAAGAAGAGGAAGATCGTTTGCTGAGGTAAGAAAGTACAGTTTATATGTGTGATCAAGTTTCCTTAGAGAAAAATTATGTTAAATATGTAAAATAGAATCAGATATTCGCATTGGAATATATTCTAGAATAAACCTCAATAGGTATCTGGAAATAAACTTTGATCTCTGTTGAATCTCAAAGAGAGCCATATCACAGTGTGTCTCACTTTCCATGGAAACACTACCGTATCTTCCGTAATTATTGGAGTAGTACTCTGAAATTCCCACGATCATGAGATAAACCGGAGATGAGTCCATATTTCTCTTCAGGTAAACCTGAGTGACATACACTGCACGCCAGTGGCGATGGTAATACCAATTTTTGCGAAAAATAATATAAGGGGGTGGAATAGGCCCAAAATTCTTACGGATTCGTGATCAGGACATCAACTTTGGTACCAATCCGTATTTTTGCTGAAAAAATTGCAGTTCTGAAAAATCTGAATTTGTCTCACTTCTCTTGAAAACACCCCCGTATCTTCCGTAATTATTGGAGGAGAATTCTGTTATTTTTCCGATCGTGAAATATACCGAGGGTGAGTCTGACTTTCATCTGGGGTTAACCTGAGTGTCATGCACTGCGCGCCATGGACGATGGATAGAACGATTTTTGCGAAAAATAATATTAGGATGTAAGATAGGCTCAAAATTCTTATGGATTCGTGATCAGGACATCAAATAAAGTCAGAATCCATATTTTTGCTGACAAATGTTCAGTTCTGGAAAATCCGAATTTGTCTCATTTCTCGTAGAAACACCCCTGTATCTTCGGTAATTATTGGAGCAGAATTTTGAAATTTTTACGATCGTTAGATATACCGAGGATGAGTCTAAATCCCTCCCGGGGTGAACCTGAGTAACATACACTGCGCCCAGGGGCGATGGATAGAACGATTTCTGCAAAAAATGATAATAGGGGGCGAGATATGCTCAAAACTCTTACGGAGTCGTGATCGGGACATCAACTTTAGTAACAATCCATATTTTTGCTGAAGAATATTCAGTTCTGGTACACTAATCAGGGTTTATCAACGTACTAATTTGAAGTTATAATTTTTTATTTTCGTAAACCAGTGGCGTAGTTACGGTGGAATGTGGTCATATGTTCCTTCGATTTTCTTGGGACAAGTGAATGGAAAATGAGCGTTTGACATGAGTTCGGCTCATCATATCATTCCATGTGACTGAAAGTGGAGGTTTCTGAGATAATTGAGGAAAACTGAAGATATGTCCTTAGTGGAGACATAATTTCCTGTGTGCAATAATCGCATAATTCTATTTTTTTTCAACATATCGAAATATGTGTCAACCTCCTGAACATTTTTTAATGTTGGGAAAATCGGAAACATAGTACAGGTGAGTCAGAATGAGACCGATAACTCCATTATTTCATTCATCTTATTATTTGATCGAATTTATGTCGCGGATTCACTGATATGTTACCATACTCTCTTGCATATGATGGTTTTGACAGATCAACTGACAAACAAACCCATCCCCAAATTCAAAATACTCCACTGAGATAAGAATTAAGGTCTGATATATTTTTTGCAAAAAACTAAAGATGAGTATTCTCAATTTGTTGAAGTTCATGTTGAATTATCATTATCAAAGCCATTTCTGATTTGATTATCTGGGAAAATATTATCCAATCAACATGTTTTCGATGAAGAAAAACAATTATTCTGTATCGATATGCAAATGCTCAAATGAAACACCATTTTGTTCAATACACAATGGCATCTCCATATCATCGACTGTCGCACGCTTTGGAATATTCCTGGTGTATTCTGCATTAACGTACATACAATCAACGAAGATAATTTAATTATTGTATCAAATTAAAATAACATGAAAATACAACCTGAAATCTCCAGCAATAAACGATAACATTCCTTAAATGCACTCTCCACACGACGACCCGCAACGACGTGTGGCGACACGTGTGTGCCCTTACGGGTAGCTGTCTTTCTGATGTTAACTTTGTTTATTTGGCACCGATTCAAAATCATTTGATTACATCAGTTCAGGAGCCTAGTTAATATGACTAAAAAGATTTATTCACCTTTTTGCTTCTCAGTTTATTTTTTCGTCGGTTTAATTTTTTGTGATGAAGTTATTTTTCAATTTTTTGTAGCCAGACTCTGTTAATTACTACCTACTTGATTTTTATTAATTTCAAAATACTCATTCACCTACCTTCCTCCTATTATCAAGTGATATTTAATGTGAATAGCCACTTCAACTCATTATTGATATACAGGGTTTCACCAAATGAATGCAAAAGTTTTCAGAGAGTGATTCCTTGTCGAAAATTAAAGAGGGTCTTCCATGTAAACAAAAGGTCTCAGGCCTTTTCTTGAGAAATTAAACGCTTCCAATAATAAGAAAAATAAAAGTTTTTTTTCTTGGAATTGCTGGAAAGTTGGAGGGATGGCATTTTGTGGGCATGTTCTACCAATGAATGGGCTACCTATGAATACTTTTTCAATTTTGTTGTGATCTTTTAAAGGGGTGAAACATGCACCCCTATTAAATTTTTTACCCGAACTTTTCAACGAAACAAAATTTCTCAACTAAAAATATGTTTTCGGAAGAACAATCCATTGCAAAACTTTTTTGATTCCGATGTTGTGTTCGTGAGTTTCCTGATAAAAAAATTAAATACAACATTGTGCATGAACTGATCTTCTGTAAATGTAATCAAAAAAATCTAGTAGGTGGCTGTCACGTTTTGTTCGCACAACTTGTGACTTCAATTGTAGTATTTTATAATCCAATGAATCTAGTGGGTGGCTGTCAAATTGCTTTGATTTCCATGTGGTAGTTGAGAGTTCAATTCTATATTTGAATCTTCAATATGAATAATTACACTAACGCTGAAATGGCCGATATGCATTTTATGTATGGTCGTGCCAATGGAAATTATCTGGAAGCTAGATGTATCCTCAGCGCGTGATACCTCATCACACAATTTTTGCACATCTTCACCAACGTCTCTGTGAAATAGGGACTTTCCGAAAACGAACAACTGATTGTGGTCGTCCACAAGTAATAAGAATGGTGGCACTGGAAGAAGAGGTTCTCAATGTGATGGAAGATCGTCCGGAATTCAGTACAAGACAAATTGCTAACACACTCAATGTTAGAAATGTACTAATCTGGAAAATTTTGAAGGATTACCAATTGTATCCTTACTATATTTAACGAGTCCAGGCACTTTTGCCACGAGATTTTCCCCATCGAGTAGACTTTGGTCAAGGGAGTTTTCAAAATGATTACTCAAAATGCAAAAATTTTTGAAAACGTTATATTTACTAACAAATCCAACTTTTTGAAACAAGGGATTACAAATTTCCAAATCAATCATCTATGGGCCAAAGATAACCCACATGCAATTGAAGAAGGTCGGTATCCAAAATGAATTTTCACTCAACGTGTGGGTCGGAATTATTGGCGAAAATATTATTGGACCGTATTTTCTACCGTTAAGGCTAACTGGTGCAACCTATAAAAATTTTCTGCAGGAGCAGGTTTCCATTTCAATTGAAAATGTTCCCTAGCTATTCGACGACCACGAATGTGGTTTATGCACGATGGTGCGCCTGTCCATTTCAGCATAACTGCTCGTTAGTACTTGGATGACGTGTATTCAAATCGTTGGTTAGGCAGAGCAGGACCTCAACCTTGGTCTTCCAGATCTCCAGACTCAAAACTTTTTGACTTTTGCATCTGGGACCACCTGAAGTTCTTGGTTCATACGACTCTCATCGAATGTGTGAATGATTTGAGGAATCGCATCATTGCAGCCTGCGAGACAATCCAGAACACACCAGGAATATTTCAACGTTTGCGCCAGTCTATGATACCTGTCTTATGGTTGGAGGTGGTCATTTCGAGCAGTTTTTATAACTCCGTTCCGTTTGAACTTGTTGCTTTTTCTTTGTTGTAATGCAAATAATTTTGTTTTGTTTGTATTTTTAATTTGATATTCTATTGAAACAAAACATGGTGCTGGTACATGCCTACATTGAAAGTTTAAACAATCGGAATAATTTCAAAATACTATGATTGTAGTCACAAATTTCGCAAACGAAACGTGATAGCCACCTACTAGATATTTTCGATTCCATTCACAGGAAATCCGTTCATGCACAATGTTGTATTTTATTCTTTGATTAGGAAATTTTTGCTTTCACGGACACATTACACGAGTTAAAAAAGGTTTACAATGAGTTATTTTCAACACATATTTTTTTATTGAGAAATTTTGTTTCGTTAAAAAGTTCTGGCAAAAATGGAATAGAGGTTGCATGTTTCACCCCTTTAAAAGATCATAGGTAGCCTTTTTATTGGTAGAACATGCCTACAAAATGTCATTATTTCAACGCTTCAGCAATTTCAAGAGAAAAATAATAATATTTTATTTTATTTTCGGAACGTAACTTTTCAAGGGAAGGCCTAAGAGCTTTTGTTTACATGAGAGACACCCTTCAATTTTCAACAAGGAATCACTCCCTAAAAACTTTTACACCCATTTGGTAACACCCTGTTTAATATAAATACTTATGAAACAACAATATGTTTATACCAACATAGGTATGCCTGCAAAAAATGTTGCTCGAATGAGAAAACGATATTTAGTAGAATCTTATAATGAGAAAATAAGGGAGCAGCTGTAAACCATCGAAAAAATGTGTCTTTCGTCTCCATTATCCGATGAAGTATCCTTAATGTTGTAGTGTCATCAGAACAACAAATGTGTACCAAGTTTCAACAGAATCGGTTTACAGGTGAAAAATTAATCAACCCCTATTTTTCGACTCTTAGGGTTTCGATGAGGATCAACTTTGAAGTATATGCCATTCAATAAAAAAAAATCATCTGAATCGGATAACAAAGTACATAGTTATGCATGGTAGAATGGGCTAACAGAAAGAAATTCAGTGGGTATACAATCACTAATCCAATAGAATCAAAATCATCAAAATCTGACTACTCTGTGGAAGTTTTGCATGGTCATATATCCTTCCTTCTTGACAAGCTTTCATTTAACCTGCTTTGTTCGTATGTCATTCGTTCTGCCATTCGTTCTGTCATTTTTTTTCGGTTCAAAATTTTTAATCCATTTTTGAGCTAAAATTTGGCAGGTGTTCATAATTCATTAGGAAATTTTTGTTAGAAAAAAAAAACTGAATGGCGGCTCCAAGATGGCGGACGAGCTTTGTGATTATGCTCATATTCTATTCAAAATTGGTATGTGGGGATTTTTAGGTTCGGAGATTATGAATTTTTTGGCAAAATCCATAAATTCAAGATGAAGGCTTCAGGATGGCAGACTAGTTTTGAGATTACGGCCAGATTCTATTCAAAATTTGTGTGTGGGGCGGTTTTTGGGGCAGATTTTCTTTCAGCTCAAAACTTACAGCAAAAAGACCTTGTAAAAACGATACTCTATTAGAATTGAACAGATTAAGGCGAGGTTACTAAAAAGCAAAAAATAACTAATAAAACATATTTTTAAAGACAAGCTTTCATGTGAGCCGTGTTCTGAATTTCATTATTTTTTGTTTATTTATTTTGATTCAAAAAGATTGTCGCGCAAATTGCTATGAAGTTAATACTGCGACGAATTGTTATTTACCAACCAATCATTGTCTAATGGAATTAATTGGTACCCACATTTATGAACAATTCAACAAAAAATAATTAAATCATGGTCAGCGATGACGTAAACTTATTTTATTCGTTGTCTTGTCTTTAAAAAGGTTTTTTATTAGATATATTCATTTTCATAATAACAGTGTTGGGTTATTTTCACAAGTTAACCATATGAGCATTCTTAATTTCAAATTATATGGGTGAGTGGAAGTGGGTAAAATTTCAATTACAAAAATTTATGAAATCAAAATGGTGGCTCCAATATGGCCGATGATCTGTGTGTTTATAGTCCAATTCTATTCAAAATTGGTATTTCGGAAGTCTGTAAGAGATGTATTACTTGAGGGAGCTACCTATAATTTGGAAGAGTACTATTCAGAGAATTGGTAGAGTATGCAGTTTCGTATAATTTTGCAGCTATATATGTGTATTTCTATATGTTAATTTGTTTGTATCTCATGTGTATATCTATTTAAAAATGTTGTATACTCTTGTGTAATGATGACAAATAAGTTTTTAAGCGCATCTGACGTACTACTTCATGAATGTGTAGTTAATGTAATTGATTTTTATATTATTTACCTACAATTATTTTTGTTAAAACATTTTATTTTTTGCTTTGTCAATAAGAACATGTTTATTTTTATCTAATGAAGTATATTTCTCTCTCTCTCTCTCGCTTACTGATGATATGCAGAAATAATCGCAAGAAAAACGATACTTCGATGGTCATCAAAGCGTTGAGTTCCCACATTATCAACTCGAAGTTGGTATAATAATTCTTCCATAGAATGAATGAATTGGGCAAACAATACAAAGCAATCTACCTTTGATCGGGCCAGAACCATTCAGCGGCCTAGGAAACTCGTATGTCCAAGAGAAGCTCAACAAAAAGGATGTAGCATTGAGAACAACTCAATGACGAAGATTCCCAGGCATGCGGCAGGGCTAGACAGCTCTTGGGGCAACTTTAACCGAAAAAAAGCCAAAGCCCCAGTCAGCCTCAATAGGAAAGGGGGTCAATCACGAAGTTTCTATGGATGGCACATGTAGGTTCTGCACCGAAACACCCCAACAAACATTTTAAGTAAAATTTAGGTCATTCCGACCTTCAAATAGGTCAGCGCCCAAATTGGCGAAGATCATTCCATTATAAATACCTCAAGTTTACCAATATGGGGGAGAAAATGAAAGTAATTCAGAAGTCGAAAATTGGGCGATCAAGACTAGTGAGTCGAAGGCAAAAATAGGTGAGATTGCCTTCAGAATAGTCGACTGGTGGTAAAACTTCAGTCATTCCACCTATTTAAGGTTATAAACGCTACATTAAAACAATCAGTAGGAGGTTGGGAAAAGATAAAAATGTTAACTGCATATTGTGTTTCTCAACCTACTTGTTCATTCGTAAAAGCTTTGAAGAAGAACATGGCATATGAACAAGGAACTGTCAAGAAAGGTATAGCAGAGAATGATGTGTGCAAGTGATGGTTTCGCATTCACATCTAGTTCGGATTTTATTTGCGATACAAACTTCTCTGGATAATGTTGAATTTTACTAATGTAAAACAAGTGGGCCCCTTCAAGATATCAAATTTGTATGGAAAAAATTCATAAAAATAACTGTACTTCCTCAACTTTTTTCATCAAACACTACAGGTACTAATTTTATAGATGGAGTATGTATATACATATCATATACACCAATTTTCTGACTATCATTGAAATAAAGTAGATTAAAAAAAAATTTGGATCATTTTTGCAATGGCGGAAACGCTTCAAGCCAAAAAATATGGCGTCTATCCCATATGAGACCTTTAAGCCGCATTTTCCCCAAGTTTCAACTTTGAGAACACATAGGCTTTAGGCAAAGTCGAATGTAACCTTTATTCCTGACTTTGGAGTCCATTTTCCTTATCTTGGGATTTCAGACCCTTTCACATTGTGGTCACGTGATGAAATAAAAATTTGTTATAGGATGTTTTTTCATGCGATATGTCTATATGTTCCGTTCTCTATTTGGATTGGAATCGTGGATAATAAATTTATATTGTTGTCATTCGATATTCTGAGCAGAAACACCGAAATGATCATTTTAATTCCTAATACGGAGAAAACACAAACATTATTTTCTACTTCTTGTTGATGGTAAAACCAAGTATCTCTGTCTAGGCTGTACCAAGTTACTGAAAGAAAACGATATATACTACAAAACCCCGTAATAAGTCTTTATCCTGAAATTGAAGTGTTTATTCCGGAATTGAACATCAAATATGAGTAGTATTGAAAATAGTACGCACATTTTCCATGACAATATCCATGATAATGAAAAGGGAAACATTCTCAATTGAATATTGAATAGAACTTTTCAACAAATCAATCCATGATAATGTTATCTCAGTGTAAGGAGGGAATCTCTATCCGAAGAAAAATAGCCAATCATAATATTTTAAATATCAAATGGTGTTTAGTGATTGGCTCAAAAATTGTAGTTTGACATGGCCGCGTTCCGCCTAGTCTGAAAGTAAACTCAGAATGCTAACTTTGCAGAATGCCGCATGCCGTGCTCGGAAATATCCGATTCAATTTGTTTGCCAATTGTGATACCTCTAAAAAAATTGAGATATTATGATTTGCTTAAAAACTTCAGTTCGACGTTTCGAGACGCGGCAATGATTAGTGTTGAAATTTTCGAAGTCATCATTTCAACACATCAATCTTTTATTGTTTTGCTATTTGCTTTCGTTTTTTTTGCAGTTTATTCGATAAAATTTTTTACCCATTTGCTTCAGCTGGACCAACTTCATTAAATTCCATTTTGTCTTATCATTGAAAAGGTCACGGCAGTAGTTTACCGCTGGCGACAGACGGAGCTTGTTGAATGCTATGGATTCATTCTGTCCATTCTGTCAATCCATCCATTGCCGGCTTAACCTAACATAAGCATGTTCTGAAGTGCCTCCGTCGATGGTTAACACTCATTTGCTCTCATATTTCATTCTTAAAAATGGATGATGAATGTTTCGAAATAGTTGAAGTCATTGAAAGGCGTGGAGTACATAGTAGAATATTATTATGAACCACATACGTAGCATGATGGCTCTGATCTTTGGACTTTGGGAAGTGTAGGTTCGGATTATATTCCCATTCTGGCAGCTAATCGCTTGTAGCTGGTGCTATACTTGTATGGTTTATCAATTCAAAAATTCAGCTCCAAAAATAAATTATTTGAGGAGAGTAAATTGTATCATGTCATGCTCATCCGAATCGATTCGGGCTTCAATATCTGATAATAGACCAAGTTACTTTGAGGAATTCATTTTTGGTAACTTTGACTCCGCTTTAGACATATGGTCTTATTATACAAATATAGTAGTAATCTCGCCCCCATTGTGGAACAGTAGGTATAAACTAGCACAAAATATGCCCAGGCAACTTAATTGAGGCCAAAATAGATAATGTAGAGTATATAGTAGACCTGTTTACCGACTTGTTTATTCCCTGACTATGTGAACATACGTTAGGTAATAATTAGGTTGATATTTACTAGAAAGTATTCCCTGAAAGTTCAGGTATTTTGAACACATTTTGCTGGTCACCTCAAGGTGAAATTTATCCTCATAAATATTGAAGCTGTGGAGGTATATTTGAAGTTCATAACAAGTAATTTCATACTATGCACTACGCCTATTAAGTTTATGATTCTTTAAGGAGATCCGGTGGTCTCAGTTACGGCTGAATAACTCTAATTATAACTTTGGAGTTAGTTAGTTGTAGAAGGTAGAATATTTGGCCAGAAATAGGTAAATTTGGACTTGTTCATGCCATTTCACCCTTCTGCTTGGTAAAATTCTCCTATAATGTTAGTTGGGACCAAAAACATCCCTCCACATCTTGGTTGAGTGCGATGCTGTACATCAAGAAATATGAACCTGGGAACACACCAGCTGACGATGAGAGGAATACCACAATAAAATCCCCAAATTCGAAATTACTAATCATTGGAATAAGTGATGGAATATCAGTGCTGGCATATTAGTTTGGGAATTAGAATATCATTTCTCATAAAAAAAATATATTATTGGAATCCATTCAAGACTTCGAATAATTATTCCAAATCCTTCCCTTGTGTTATTGTATTAATCTCCGAGTCAACTGAAAATCGATATGTTCATGAATCTATACCCGAAAATCTTCAATATATGACTAGATTTGTAAATGAATATTCCATCCCTACATGGAACTTTGGTTGTGAAAATTTTCATCTGGATTGTATACTTAACTAGTCAATTGCTTGATATAATTCTCAATATCACAATATCACTTACTTATCTATCTCTTGAGGAATGGAGAGCACTCTCAGATACTTGGAATGGAAAGCATCAATATTCATAACAGTACAAAATATTTCTATAATGCTCTCCATACCAGCAAAGTCTTATCATTTCGAATTCTGGCGGCTATCAATTGTGGACCTCATTAGTGTCAGAACGATTGATCGGCTTCTACCAACAATACAATAAGAATTGGAAAAATATGTTTTTCTTGTGATAAGTTACGAATTTTTCCAAACCAAGGCTGATAATATCCACGTCGTATTTCTGCTGGAAGATAATGAGTATTGGTATGAAATATCGAATTAGCATTTCACCCACTTCCACTCACCCATATAATTTAAAATGTTGGATGCTCATATGGTTTGCTTGGAAAAGTAATCCAACACTGTTATTATAAAAAATAAAATAACTAATAAAAAACCTTTTTAAAGACAAACTCTCATTCAAGCCGTGTACTGAAACGAATGAAATAAGCTAAAGTCATCGCTGACAATGATTTAATTATTTTTTTTTAATTATCAGGTTTCGAAAATCTTGTCGCGTGAAATGTTCATTGCAATTCGAAACCAAATAACTCAACAACAAAAAATTAAATCATTGTCATTTTTTTTGACACGTACACATGTGAACGTTTGTTGAGTGCTGTGTAAATAAATGAAGTTTTCTATGAATAATTGTGTGGATAAAAATATCCAAATAAACCAGTAAACAGACAAGTCAACTATGATACTGTAGTGTATTGGAAAAACCAGTAATAAATAGTATCTGAAGAGATTTAATGTAATAAACCATAAAAGCCAACATCCACAAATTGGAAACAAAAAACAAAAACCAACAAATACAAGAAGTGGCAAAGCTGGAAAAACAAAAAAACTGTAAGTGTGTACATTCCTTATCTAGAATAAAACAAACACCAGTGGCGAGCGTATTTCTGCCATATACCCGATGAAATGGATCAAACTGACAAATAAACATGGCACTGCAATGCTCAGAATGCAATAATATTTTACAACCATCTAAGGAACAGAAATATCCACGTTCTGCATGTGATGATTGTAGGAAAATTTATGGCAATGAATGTTGAGAATTGTCCCCCTACGAAATTCGATGTATACTCCTACGAACACGACTTTTGAAGTTAATCTGTAAAAAATTTAGAAACAATGAATTGATTGATTATCTCAGGAAGACTGTTGAAGATAAAAACAAAATTATAAATACTAAGAATAAAATAATAGAACTACTAGAAAATACCACACAAACTTACGCTGAGACAGTAAATCGAAGCAAAGATGTTAATGAAAGAAAAACTAATCCCCCAAAGTAATCATTGAACCAAAAATATCACAAGATGGAGCAAAAATAAAATTGGAATTGAATAAAAATATTAACTTAATCAATCTGAAAATAGGAGTAAATCAAGTAAAGAGGGAAAAATGGCACCATTATACTTTCTTGTCAAAACAAAACGAGATGTTGAAGCTCTAGAGAAGGCTGCTCAAGATAAATTAAAGGATACGTATGAAACATCCTTAACAAAAATGAGAGAGCCCAGAATGAAGATCTGTAACTTTAATGAAAACACCACACCAGAAGAAATAGACAGAGGCATCATAGAACAAAATGAAATATCAGGAGAAGTTTAAACCACCTATATCAGAAAAACAAAAAAGTGTCAACACTATATACTGTGAGTGTTCAGCGACTGCATTCAATGGAATAATGAAAAAATAAAAACTATGCATTGGTTGGGAGAGGTTTCCAGTCTACAAAGATTTTGACATTTCCCGCTGCTTCAAATGTCAAGGCTTCTACCATAAGAAAAATGTAGGAATTCCACTGTCTGTGGTATCTACAGTGAAGAACATGAAGAGAGACTATGTCCCAAGGATAAAACTTTTTGTAACAATTGAAAAATACAAATGAAAAATGCAATACAAACTACAACTGTGAGCACACTGCACTTGATTTGAGTTGTCCTTCTTCACAGTACCATAAAACGATAATTCGAAAAAAAAACTGCATATGCAGATTAGAAACAATCCAAAATATTTTATCTCAACAATGAATATTGCACAAGAAAATTATTTATTAAATTCTATTGAGAGTGATACGATTAACGAAGTCATTGATGCTACTGAAGTATCAAGTAAAATCAACTTGAATGAAAAAAAAAATTCCACATCAATATTAGAAGCATTTAAAAGAATTTTGATGAATCACTAATATTTTTAGAAAGCTCCCAAATTAAATTTTATGACATAATAATATTATCGGAATGTTTTCGATTACAACCAATTGCTAACTTCAATCTACCGAACTATACCGCATTCTATAACAATAGTGCCATAAACAGAAACGATGGTGTAATAATACTTATCAAATCAAGTCTCAATGCCGAAGTCAATACCACTCAACTGGAATTATCAAATATATGTGTCACTAAGGTAAATTTAAAAGTTATCAACTCATCCATTGGCATTAGCGCTATAAATAGATCTCCTCAAACCCCTGTTCACACATTTATCCTCGATCTCGAGAGTTTTATAATAATAATAATAATAATAAACTTTATTGGCAATATAAATACAATTTAAGATTGTTACAATGAATGGAGTAATCATAACGATAAGTGTAAAACACTTGTTTCGCAAAAAAATAGGTAGTTTTAAGAAAATATATGATTAAATAAATGTACAAAAATAACTAGTTAAAATGTTCATTATAACACAATGTTATAAAACAACATGCACTGAATATAATTAAAATCTAGTATATGTAATGAGACAATGTAGTTCGTATTCCTCACGATACAATAAATAAAATTATCCATAAATAACTAAATGAGAGCACAGGATTAAAAGTTAATGAAACACATATGACTGATGATTACAATAGTATACTATGAGTAAAGGTGTTGAAAATGAATTTAAAATGAGATTAAAATGTTGATATAAAGAAATAAGAGAAGAATGAATCAAATGAATACACACATGGATACATACATATATAGAGCTGGACGGAACAAGACATATTAGAACGTTACTAGAGTTTCGCAGTATAGGGTTTTGAAATAAAAAATCACATTACCATGTCGGCAACTTTCCCCCTAGGTTGGCTGCGAATGAAGATCTTCAACTCTTTCTCATATAGAATCAAGTCATCAATTTTTCGTATATGGACAGATATGGAGTTATACATTGGTATGACCGCTGGCCAATAGATTTTTGCATTTGTGGGATTTTTTGATGGTGTTTTTTCCGAGTTTGGTGATTACGATTAGGTAGGTTTAAATCAATAGGTTTTTCTCGGTGGTATTTTATATTGATAATATTATAAAAAATCTGACGAATATCGAATACATGTGCTTCATGAAATAGTTCTTCAGATGGATATTTATAGTCTTTGGACATAATCAGCTTGAGGATGAATATGTGTTTTCATCCGACTATACAATATCGCAAGTGGCTCTCAACTAATGCATGGTACAGTACTTTGAGCTGATGGAAAGGTAATATGTCTTTCAGATATTTGAACATGTAGAGAATCATACGTAACTTATTACAGACATAGTTAATATGGGAATCCCATTTGAGATTCGTGTCTATTATTACTCCCAGATATTTAAAAATAAATTTAGGCAGGATTATATATTGTTGACTCATTGTGGTAGCCGTGAGACTATCGAATGATGGCGTGTTGGACCGATTACAGCTAAAAGGTAGGTAGTAGGTTTTTTGCTGGTTGACAGTAATTTATTTGTTTACTAACCATTTTTTTATTGAATGAAGGTCTGTCTCCACTGTGTTTTTCAATTCTTGCCAGGTGTCTGCTTTATGAAATATCGCGGTGTCATTAGCAAAACCTAGTATTTCTCCACTGCTCCTGATGGAGAACATGCCATTGATGTAAATATTGAAAATGATTGGGCCCAAAACAGTCCCTTGAGGAACTCCATACTCAATTTGCATTTGATCGCTTCGCACATCATCCACTCTGACAGACTGGAATCTATCGGCAAGATAACTTTCGAAAAGTTTTAAACAATTATTTCTGATGCCAATATCTTCCAATGTCTGTGAGAAGAGACTATGGCTCACAGTGCTGAAAGCTTTAGACAGATCAATGAATACACATAGACTTGGCATGTTCCCATCCAGAGCAGAAGAAATCTTCGTAGTTAGTGCCAACAACGCGTCTTGGGTGGAGATATTCTCTCTAAAACCATACTGCATACTCGATATTAGATTATATTTGGATATATAAGAAGCTTACCGTTTTTTTTAAAAAAATTCGAAAATTTTTGATAAATGCGTTATTAGAGATATCGGTCTATAATTAGTGATCGCTGTCTCATTTCCTTTTTTGTAAACTGGTACTACTATTGATTCCTTAAGCGCTCTGGGCCAGATACCTTGTTCCATGCACGAATTTATAATGTATGTAAGAGGTTCTAGAATATATGTAGAAATTATTTCAATAGTTTCAGCTTTGATATCGTCTACAGCTGCAGATTTTTTGTTTTCAGTTCACTGATGATGCTTTCGAATTCTTTATTATCGGTTGGTAATAACACAATACGAGTTCACAGAAACTGCTCTATGTGGTTTGTAATTAGGGTCGTTTTTCACTTTATTTGCCATTTTCTTACCTATTTGGGTGAAAAAACTGTTGAATTCATTGGCTATTTGCTTTTTATCATCTTTCAATTCCCCCGATTCATCTTTTATTGTTTTTATGTTGCGCTTACTTTCTTTGGTTTAACTTTTAACTAACTATCTAGATAAAAAAATTGAAATAATAATAGAATACATGGATATTGACCTTCTAGATGTGGCCAATAACATTACAAATGATTATCAAGCTGCCCTACACTCAAATGGATTTTTGTCTCTGTTACAAGACCACAAAGTCAGTCATGTCTAGATCATATTTTCATAAGGAATGATATAAAAACAGAAAAATACTTACAGGTACATATGTAATCAATTATGACATAAGAGATCATAATCCTATTATGATAAACATCTCACATCCATTGAAAAATATATCATCCCATGCTACTAAGAAGCAAAAAATAAAATAACCAATTAAATAATTATTTTTTGTTGAATTATTTGGTTTCAAAAAGCTTGTCGCGTGAATTGTAATAAAATTAATACTTCGACAATTTGTTACTCACCAACCATTCATTGTCCAATGAAATTAATTGGTACCTACTTTTATGAACACTTCGCGCGACAAGCTTTTTGAATTCTAATAATTCAACAAAAAATCATTGAATCATTGTCAGCGATTACTCAAATTTATTTCACATGTTTCAGTACACGGCTTGAATGAAAGCTTTTTCTCAAAATGTTTTTTTTATTAGTTATTTTATATACTCCAACATATGTACTGATTTTTTCATCGTGAGAATTGTCTAATATTTTAAGAACATTGCCTTATATAATTTTTTTGCTTTTTATGCCGTTAGAACAAAATGGGGATCACACAATTTCCATCGAAAACAAGGAAATGTTACTTCAGAATGAAGGCGTTGATCCTCAAACTGAATGAAATGAATGGAGTAAACCCTTGGAAGTGTTGCGATTAGGGTGTGATGATAACAAGTTTCGCCAGAAAGGAGACAATGGGAGCGCCCAAACAGCGCAGCCCACATCACAACGGCATTGTTTCTTTGATAAATGAATGCTCCACAAGCCGAGATAAAATCATCAAAAGAGAAAGAACCGAAAAGTTTGATAATGTTCTTAGTGGCCGCCGCAACCTCCAGACAGGGGAGTTTTTCTCTACTTCAAACGATTTCGGCGTATCTGAAATTCCTTTTGGATTACGCCTGAATAATCGTCTTGTGAATGAGATGTGGGAAGGAATAATCAGTTGGGATGGTATTCTATGACTATGTTCAATATGAACCAATGAATGAGTATTTGTATGTGGAAAAACTACGCAGTATAGTATATCCATTCTCAGTTGAATGATTTCATCTTCAACTCAAAATATAGGGTTCGTTCAAAATCGTACATATGATTATGTTGAATCATGAAGGAAAATTGTGAGACAAACGAATATGATTCCCTGTATGAAGTGCCTCCATCTTTGCTGAACCTTTGACGTTACTTTTCAACCTCTCTCTGAAATGCAAACAGTTTCCTGATATTCTGCGTTAATACCAGTCTTCAAAAAAGGTGATCAACATGACATCGAAAACTATAGGCATCAGTTATTAACTATGGTAATCGCATAGTTAATAACTCCTCAAAATCCTTCGAAATCCGGCTCAATAAACCACTTTTCAATCACGTCCAAAATCATATAACTGAGTTCCAACATGGCTTCTCCAAATGTAGATCTACAACCACAAATTCCTTCTGTATTACCCAGTACATTACCAACTCACTTGATAATAATTCCCAGGTCGATGTAATCTATACGGACCTCTCCAAGGCCTTCGATAAGCTTGACCATGATATATTATTCACTAAATTAAATGCCTCCGGCTTCTCAGGTAACTTGAATACGTTTTTCACTTCCCATCTGAAAAACCGCTGCTTCTACGTAGAGTCATAAATCCATAATATTCACTCCTACATCAGGCGTGCCACAAGGTTCTATTTTGGGACCTCTTTTTTTCAATCTATTCATAAATGATATCATTGAGAATTTCGGAGTCCATTGTTTATTATATTTGAAATTATATAAAATAAAAAACTGCTTGAATGATTGTGCCATTCAATGCCTAAGATACATTGAACACTTAGTGCAAACAAAATCGCCCTCTGTTGAATGCAAATAAGTGCTCTATTGTTACTCTCACTAGAGAACAGAATAGCATCACTCATAAATACTCAATTGGCAATGATCTGCTTCCTCGATGCAATTCTGTACGGGACCTTGTAGGCCAGTAAAAAAAGACATGATTTTCCAAAATTTTTATAATAATTACAAAAGTTTCAAAACTTCACTAGAGTGAATAGGACTTTCATATGATATTTGATCTGATTTTGCAACCCTTTTTTTCTGAACGGAAGATGTTGAAAATGAGGATTTATTGAATTTTCACATTATTAACGCGGAAAAATTTGCGAAAGTTCTGCAAACTTTCGAAGTTTTGAAAAATAGCAATTCACATCCTCTGATGGATTTGCAATCATTCAAACAAAATGAAAATGTTTGTTTAATCGAAAAAAAATTGTTTTTGGTCTTAATTTTTCGATAAAATTTCCAAAAGTTCTGCAAACTCGAAAAAATTACTAAATAATGTTCTTGAGAAGACTTTTACTTTGCAACCTCCTGCGTCAAACGGAAAATATATTTTTTCATTAAATTGTTTTTTTTTTATTGAAAGAAGTATCGGAATTGTTACAAAAGTTTCAAATAATGATTGCAAGTGGAGATATCCTGACGCACAATGTTTTCATTAACTTGCAACCTCGTCTGCCACACGGAAATAAGGATAAAATCAAAAGAAAAATATTTTCGTATTCGTACTCTACCAAAAAAAAGGAGAAGCTCTGCAAATCGGGCAAACATCTCATTTCACTAATTGGTGGTATAATAATTTGCAAACTATGTTACAATGCGGAACATTAAAAATTAAAAAAAAAATTACAACACCTGTGTATCTGCATAATAAATATTTTTATATACCTAATAAATGAGAATCATTGTTGCTGGATGGAAGGAGTGGCGCCGACAAAAGTTCACACAAACTAAACAGCCGATTTATTTCATTATTTGTTTTTCAATGTTATTTTTTTTAGGACGATTGTAATCACATTTTTAATGGCCACATAAATTATTTTTCAATTACTCAATGCTACAGTCGAAATGTATTGCAAAAACTAAATAATTTCAAATGATACACATGGTGTGTTTCGTTCTCCCTTTCAAATTGATTCTCAAGGGTAACTGGGGCTGAAGATATTATTAATTCAGTGATATTTTGTGATTTATTGTTATCTGGAGATTTTAGGGATCGCAATAAATTATGAATTACATGTCTAAATTCGAATATTCAATATGGCGGATGAAGTTTTGTGATCTATGTTTTCATTGATATAGGAGTGTTCGATTTCGGTGGTTATGGATTTTTTGTCAGAATTCAAGGTGGTGGACGGTTTTTTTTACTAATGGTCCGATTGATTCTCAAAAATTAATATCCTATGGTTTTTGAGGGGCTAGAATAATAGATTTCATGTTAAAATTACAAAAATTAAGAAGGTAAAAATAAAATAAATATAACACTAACATTTATACTCCAATGTACTAAAATGGAACAATATTTTATTAGATGTGTGAGATGAGTTATTCTGTGTTCAAACTGAATTGACAATTTTCTGAGTCTGTATTTACCAGTTATCAGATGAGAATATCATCACACATCTAAGAAAATATGTTTTTTTTCAGTGCATCTGAACAAGAGCTTGTCTTAGATCAGTTTTTCATTTTTTCAATTGTGTCAGCATTCTGTCTTCAATCAGATCAGATCGTTCAATCGACTTTTTGCAAAAACCGAGAATTTAATGAAAGATATATTTTTTGTTTGGACTTGGTGGTCCCATAAGGATTCGGGAAGATCTTATTTTTTCCTATTTATCATCTCATATCACTTTTTTTTCAAATCACCATAACCAAAAATCTCTGGAATTTACACAAATCACAATCATTTGCTCAAAAAAAATCGATAAAAAGGGTATTAAACTTTTAAGCTACAACTGTGTAACGTCACTTCTTCATTTTAAAATTTATATGAGTAGGAGATTTAAGCCGATTCTGGCTCTCCCCCCACCAATATGGCATCACGTGTGACCTTGAATGGTTGCAGGTGTGCAATGACCTTGAGATTTGACTTTGAGATTTGTCATTGAGTTTTGACATTGGGTTTGGTCGACTTTGAGATTCGACTACAGTTTTGACCTTAAATTTGACCTTGAGATCCACAACATTAAGTTTTGACTTCGAGATTTGACCTTGAGTTTTGATGTTGGGATTCTTTCGGCAACCTCAAGATTTGATCTTGATTTTTGTTTGACCTTGACTAAAGTTGTGGTGAAGACATACATATTCTGTGTAGTCATGACCTTCATGAATCCTTGCACTCTCCAAGCGAAGAGGGCGTTTGTCCTGTAAGAGAGCTAAGAGTGAACTAGGAGCATTGATGAGTGTGTTGATGGTCAAGTGCGCAATGACCTTCTCACTCCCATCTACTGGAAATGGGGTGGGGACGTCTCTTATAAAGCTGTGTGGAGTCGTTGATGAGAAATCAGAGGTTAGATAATATCATCAGAGTGAATACAGAGTACGAGAAGTTTCTCAATTGAGTGAGTGTATTTTTTATAAGGTGAAATAATCTATATTTTTTCATACAGTCTTACTATGTCTTTTTTCCAAAAGTTGTGGATTTGAAGAGAATCAATTCTTCAATACTTGAAAAGAGGGTGGGAGCTCTTGAACAAAGACCAATATCATCATTACCCATCGGTAAAACTTTCAACATAATTTGTATGGCGATTTATATAACCCGATATGGAAGATCTATTCTGATGACATTACGTGATGATAATGATACTTTATTCAAATCTTGGTTGTCAAAAAGTATTTCAGATGAATTCGATGCGGACAGTGTCAGGTGCATAAATGCTTCAGATTTCAAATATACAATAACATATTTGGGTCAGAGTCCACAAGTAGTAGGGGGTCTAAGAACTCGACCTCTAGTAGAATTCAACTCCATTGAATGATAATATTGTTTATATGTCGATAGTAAGGATATAGTGATTTTATGTTGAATATCGATATTTCTCCACTAAAAAATAACATTCAGTGGAGAAGTAATAATATAATTAGAGCATCACATTTTTTTCATGTAAGTAAAATTATTTGAATATCAATGGAATATATTAACAATTCTTTTTTTCGTTTCAGTTTTTAATATGTGGGTGCATTACTCGAGTCAATGTTGGACGGAAGCCGTGGACATCAATACAGCCATCGAGAGATTGAACTCCTACTTGAATGCCTTGAGTCAAGATGTCCTCCATGCAACAGTCTATGATTTGAATGTTTGCTTCGATGAAGATGAAATCCAAAGATGTGCACATTTATCCGAGAAGTACCTCAAGGGTGCAATACTTTGTGAGGAATTCAGTAGAGGCGCCATCAGCATACCACAATTCTGTGAAGAAATGATCAAATTGGATCTGGAAGGATTTCTCCACACTCTTTTACCATTCCTACCTGATGACATCATCGAGAAATATCAACTATATGATGAATATGATCATGTAGATATTTGATAGGAAATGAAACATATATTTACAAAATCTTGTTTATTTATTTTTTCATCACACCTAAACATTATTGATATACTCAAAATATTCAGATATAGTACAAAAATAAAATATTGAACATTTCAAAATGAATTACGAACAGAGTCATCCAATGCATTGTAAGTCAAGAAGGTGTCGTGTATAATGAGTGCATAGACTTTGGTGTTGGCTGGAAATTTAGTTTTTCTTGTTTCAAACTCCAGCTTGATGTCCACTGTAGATGATTTTGTGGCACTCGGTTGATGTGAGCAATCAATGATGAATAGAGGGGATTTTGTTGAAATTCTTCAAGGTCCATTAGAGGTTCACTCATATCTTTGTGATAATAACTACGTTGAAAGTCCTCATATGCATAGTAAGCTGACGAGTATAGTTACCTATCAAAGTCCAGATTCCAACGCTCATATGGGTAGACTTCAGAGTTCAAATACACTCGAATGTTATTAATGTCTGCATTTATGAATTTTGTCATACCCAATGTTCTGTTTTCGGATGCGTTGGTACTTTGAAAACCAATAATTATGAAGCGAGGTGTTTCCAAAGTGTTGGTTGTTTTTATTGCCCATATGTCTGAAGATGTGCTACGCAATGAGGGTAATTCATAAAGATCCCACATTTGATAAACCAACTTGATTTTTGAATTCAGACCATTCTTATTTATTCTACTGAATAATTTGAGCTTCTGCTTGTCATCGGGCACAACATGATTTATTTTCCATTCAATCTTTGTAATTTCCAAAGAGGCATCAACGTCTCCAATATATGAATTCTTGAATGAGCGAGCCATAATCGTAATCAGTTCTTGTTTTGCATTCAGAATGCTCTTCTTATAATCCTCGGCAAAACCCATCAAATATTTGAGAGGAAGTTTTCCACTCAATAAATGACTGGGTGCATCAATGATGTGTTGTTTTGTGTTGGAAAGTCCCTATCCAGTTGCCAAAGCATGTGAGAGTGTGATTGACCAAATGAAACCATATTCTTCATTGTGGATGTTATGCCTGGTTTTCGAACAACGGCAACTTGCTCACCACCCATTTCATAGCGGATCTCATCGAAAAGGAATGCCAAAGCATTGTTGGAGAGATAGCATACTTTGTTCACTTCACTTGGTTCGAATTTTCCCTCAATGTAAATGAAACTGTCGGCAATGTCCAGTATTACATCTTGATTGTTGATTGCAATTCGGATTTCATCTGAATTCTTGAACAATGGTGATCCGTACGGCTTATAGGTATGCTCGTGCAGACTTATGAGAGAATGATCGACCACTGATTCATTGAAAATATTCAACTTGTCACTGTTTGCTTCGAGTACCATTTTATTGTCGAATTCTGAGCCCAATAGATTTTAGAAAATTAAGATCTCTCGCTGACAATGTATGTCTTTGCCGTTCAGCATACACTTGTGGAATGACCTTCTTCCTGGTGAAGCTTTCCTTTTTGACGATATTTGATGGATGACGATCTTTATTGGGTGAAAATATTTTGTATTCACTGTTTTGTCGTATGTTGTAGCAAAAACCCATTACATTCGTTATTGTAATTTCTTCAATTCCAGTATAACAACTATTTCTTCCACACTACCGAAATCAATGGGTTTATTTCGATGATCCAATATGCGCAGAGTAATGTTGTCGATGAACTGACATCCTTCCGGGCTGATGGGCATATGAATAATGTTGTTTGGCTCTTTTGTTAAATAATAACCCAGCTCAACATCAACAACGAATGAAAAAAGGATATGGTTCTCTTCGTCATTTATGTATGACCCTGAAATGATGTTGCAATCCAATTGAATGAGTCTCACTGGTACAATATTTACAGGAGATGTAGATTCATGCATGCGATTTGCACTGAATTCTTTTTTCTTGAATCCCAACAGGAATGCTATTGAGTTTTCATGTCTCAGGTCCACCACATACTCAGATTGCATCATACATTTGAATGTATTATTGTTTGCTCGAAAGCTGAACAATTCATTCAGTGTGGTGTCATCATGTTTCGCGCCATGAAATACGTGGAATTCAAGTTCTCGTTGGATAGCAGCATTTATTTCTTCTATCTCATATGCGCCACTTGGTTTTTCTATATCATATATCATACTGAGTGTAGGTTCCTCTGAAGGGATGGCAAAAGTGATCAAGTTGTTTGTTTCCGTGACAGTATGGATTGTGTTGCATCCATAGAATCCCAAGAGCCCCAATCCATAGCGGCTATTCTTATCCAGCTCAATGGGTGGGTAGAAGTCTGCACTCGAAACGCTGAATCCAACAGCTTGTAGCTCGAACTCTCGTGACATGACTGATTGCATTCATATGATAACAAATCATTTCATTGTGGTTCACAACACATGTGATATAATTTTCTTCGTTTCCTCTGCGGCATTGTGTGTCCCAATTCAACTTGATTTTATTGGCGCCAATATTACAATCATCGATAGTGCAATAACAACAAAATAGTTTTCGAGGTATGGGTCCGTCATTCACATCACTGGAATTTGATGTTCCAACACTTGCATTGTCCATATGATGTTCATAGCAATATTTATATTTTAAAATATCAATATCCTCTTGAAGGTGTTTGGGAAGTATTTCCCAAACCTATGCAATTTCATTAGCTGCACGAAAAATCATGACCTCTTTGAGCATATCTGCAAGTTGACTTTTGCTCATTTTTTTCAAGCTGCGTAATCTTGAATATGCGATGAGGGAATGCCCCATTCTCTTAATAGCCTCTCGAACCATTTCTGGCGTGAAATCCATTTTAGTTTTTTCGGGTGATTGGAAGAGAGAGAAACTTCAAGCATTAGTGTCCATACACAACTGTATTGTATTTCTGCTCACGTTTATAATGTGTACCTTTCCGGAAGTAACGGACCAACTCCACTGGTGGGGGTAAATCTCCAAAACTGTCGAAATATGTTGCAACTCTTCCAATTTTTCTGTATGCCACCCAATGTGTTTCTCGACCGCTGAATCCATCCAAATTGATGATGGCTGTTTCATGATCACGTGGTCCTGAGGCTGGCAAATTATCACGCATGAACACACCACGAAAATGTGGAATTTTCAGTTGTTTGGCATGATATGTGAGATCTATAGCTGTGAGAGGTTCAAAAGGTAGGGCATCAATTATTTTTTTGATGTATAAGGTTTGAGGTAGATACCGAGGCCTTTGCGATATGGTTTCAAAAATATACCACTTCCCTTTTTTCCTAAAGCTATCGCCTCCATCTTTCTGTTATGATGTTTTACCTCTTTCAGATCATTTCTGCTCGCACTTGCCAAATTTATAGCTCTGCTCATACCTGCAGAAGCACTGCCCAAACTACCCAATGCAGACAATCCGGAAAAAATTGGTTTCAATGGTAAAATTCCACCAACTTTCGGAATAGGTATTATGCGAGGTGTGCGAATTTTTTTCTTTCCGCCTGCTACTTTCAAATATTTACGTGCTGCTTTCAATGCCATTGTTGTGGCCATCTTTCTATCGTTTGTCACGAATTGATTACCTCCAGCTTTATGTAATTCATCCCTTTCGCAAGCAAGCATTCGTGAGAGCAACCGCTCATCTCACGAATGCTTGCGTCCTTCGAGTTGACCCTATCCCAAGCACTGTATTCAAGTTGTTAGTCTGCTTTATGTCTAGCTTCAATATCGTCATAATCCTCCGAATATTGAATGTCGTGTGTTTTACAAGCCCTATCCAATTTATTGATACCTGAATCGTTGCTTGCCAATCGTTTTTGTTATTTAGTTCCGGGTCCACAATATTGATATCCTCCGGGTGAATGCAATTCAAACGGCAATTTATTCATTAAAGCATTTACAAATCCTCGACCTTTTTTTCATTATTCCATCTCTTGCTTTTACGTCTGCTCCGTGTGGTGGTAGACATTTGAATGAAACATATCTCACACATCTTGCATCAATAAGTGTCGAACCGTCGAACAATGCGCATGGTCAAGCAAAAAGAAGAGTTTGCAGTAGATAATTTGGATGAGAAAATCGGGACTGGATTAAATGGGGCGAACTCATTGAGACATGGTCCACTACTTCCATCATCTGTTCGCTCGCTTATCATCGGTCCGTCAAATTGCGGAAAGACAAATGCCATGATATCTCTACCTACACATCCACAAGGATTGCGATTTGCAAACGTTTACCTCTATTCAAAGTCGTTAAATCAGCCGAAATATGAATACTTGCGCAATGTGTTAGCGCCAATAAAGGGATTGGGTTTCTTCACATTCAGTAATAATGCAGACATTGTGCAACCCTCTGATGCCAAACCAAATTCAGTTTTCATGTTTGATGATATGATTTGTGAAAAGCAGGATATTATCCGATCATATTTTTGTATGGGACGCCATAAAGATGTTGATTGTTCCTATCTTGCACAGACCTATTCACGAGTTCCCAAACAGCTAGTGCGTGACAATACCAACTTCATCGTCATATTCGAGCAAGACGAGATGAACTAACATCATATTTTCTCTGATCACGTCCCGCCCGATGTCACATTCAAAGAATTTCAAATGATGTGCGTGAATTGTTGGGATGATCAGTATGGATTCCTTGTCATTGATAAAGATCGAAAAGTATGTGATGGACGATATCGCAAAGGATTTGACAGTTTCATATATCCTTGATATCCCAATTCGAAAAGACTTAATCATTCATCGAACTCCGTCAAGGTCACTACAATAAACTCGTCATCGAAATAATGAATCTCTTGCGAGATGAATGTGTAGAAACCAAAATGGATTTGAAATGTCAACTAGTTCAAGCGACCGAAGCTGTTTGACAAAAATTCAATTCCATCAAAAGTGGAAATGTGGAAGAAAAGATTGCCCTTGAAAAACTTTATGATCCTATCACAAAACCACTCAATGCTCTTTCTTCTGCTGCTATTGTGAAACCGTCTTCACCTTCTCGATCCATTCGAACCAGCACTCCAATTGGGAAGAAACAATCTTTCAGCAGCGATACATCATTTTCAGGTATTGATATTGAAACCATCAAAGATGTGGATGGCGAGAAAATAGCTGCAACTACCCTATTCGAAACACCCACTTCATCAATGACGAGTTCACGAGATTTGGAATCTTCCAGCAATGGTTTGAGACTGAAACAACATTTGCAAAATATTAGAAATGGCAATAGTGCATATGATGTGAATTATGGTGTAAGGGTAGATCCTTCAACACAAACACTAAAAATGGGAAGTCCGTTTTGATGATGGAAATATTTCCTTTTGGGATGGTACTATGCAATTACGTCAATACCCTGGCACTTCAGAGTTATATAACTTGATATTCCTCAAGAAACCGCCTGGAGTTGGTGATCTAAAAATTCGAAACACATATATCGAAATTTTGGATTTTACGAAAGCATTGTACAAGAAGTATGAAGTCAAAAATGGAATAAGATATAAGAAATCAAAGAAATATCAAGAAGTCATAAAGCCACTATTGAAATCGAGAAATATTTCTAATGCACTTCTGAATCAAAGCGGTGAAGGAATGAAAAAATTAAAGTTACAGAAAGTGTTTACATCGAAACCGAAGAATTACGTATACTGGAATAAACCTAAAGAGTTAGTGGATCGTTCGCGACTGTTGATTGAGCTACGTAAAGAAGGTATTATATATTGATACAACTTCATAGAACAGTGTGGTGTCATCATGTTTCGCGCCATGAAATACGTGGAATTCAATTTCTCGTTGGATAGCAGCATTTATTTCTTCTATCTCATATGCGCTACTTGGTTTTTCTATATCATATATCATACTGAGTGTGGTTTCCTCTGAAGGGATGGCAAAAGTGATCAAGTTGTTTGTTTTCGTTACATTATGGATTGTGTTGCATCCATAGAATCCCAAAAGCCCCAATCCATAACGGCTATTCTTATCCAGCTCAATGGGTGGGTAGAAGTCTGCACTCAAGACGCTGAATTCAACAGCTTGTAGCTCGAACTCTCGTGACATGACTGATTGCATTCATATGATAACAAATCATTTTATTGTTGTTCACAACACATGTGATATAATTTTCTTCGTTTCCTCTGCGGCATTGTGTGTCCCAATTCAACTTGATTGTTATTGGCGCCAATATTACAATCATCGATAGTGCAATAACAACAAAATAGTTTTCGAGGTATGGGTCCATCATTCACATCACTGGAATTTGATGTTCCAACACTTGCATTGTCCATATGATGTTCATAGCAATAATTATATTTTAAAATAAACCGTCTCCACCTCCTCGATCCATTCGAACCAGCACTCCAATTGGGAAAAAACAATCTTTCAGCAGCGATACATCATTTTCAGGTATTGATA
>JAFIRS010005470.1:0-56215 GCA_018342105.1 Gonioctena quinquepunctata
CAAAGCGCGTGCCAGTGCGTCTCAGATTGTTGGACACTAATATAACGCTTGTCTGATTTTTGGCCAGTCCACCCGGGGAATGTTGAACCCTAGTCGCCCTTTAAATTTTCGGTGGGCGGATATGAGGGGAAAGGGTAATGTCAGTTTCAATTTTGGGATTCCCCCTTTTTTGGCGCGTTTTTCCCATTGGGAGGGGTATCGTGTTCCAAATCCGGCCATATCGTGATTCTAGATGTTTAATCAGCTGATCATAGTCCTCCTGTCCTTGGGCGGTGAGAGTTTGTAGAATTTTCGTCCTTCTCCACGTAATGAAAGTTTAGTGCTCAGTCTTTCCCCTGCATTCCATCCATTTGTTTTTGGCCGCTGCTTCAAACTGTCGGCGGTAATTTTCCCATGGAGTTTTTCCGTCGAATTGAGGCGGCTTCAGGAAAGCTTCCCCTATTTCAGGAATGACCTTGACATCTTGTATACCCTCTTGAACTTTACCCAAAGTTCAAACTCAAGTCCACATTGCATTTTTGTTAACCATCTCTGTGGAGGGCGCACTATCAATTCGTTTTCCCACTGATCGTTTCCTTCATCTTGTCCACTCTGCCTCGACGGTTCCTATTTCTTTTCTAGACGATTCGCCACACCACAGAGTTCTTTTTGGGCCTTCTTGTTTTTAAGACTTATCTTCCAGGCTTCTTGAATTTCTTGAAGTTTCTCTTCCAGATTTATAGAATTTTCTTGAAGCTTCTCTTCCAGGCTTCTTGAATTTTCTTGAAGCTTCTCTTCCAGGCTTCTTGAATTTTCTTGAAGCTTCTCTTCCAGATTTATAGAATTTTCTTGAAGCTTCTCTTCCAGATTTCTAGCATTTTGTTGCAGTTCTTCTTTCACGGATAATGTAGTTTCTTCGAGTTTATATTCATTACCAAACTTAAATCACCTCCGGAAACTTCGAATAAAAATGTTTCGGGGTCCTCACCTTCTTGTATGAGTCCTTCTGCAAGTCTTTCCTGAAGTACTTGCTTTTTACCCGTTGTTTCCAGTTCCCTTTCCTCCAATTCCTGTTTCAATTCTGCTACCTTCAAATCCGCAAGGCGCACTTTTCTTGAACACATTTTGCCTTTGACGAGGTATCAGTCTGTTTTACACGAAAGTTTATCGGGTTTGTTAAAAAATTCACTTCGCGAATTCTTTTCCACGGCCACCAGTCTATTGTCTGTTTCACGCGAAAGTGTATCAGTTTCGCGAACAGTGTATCAGTTTATATTCCCACGCACAATTGTCCACTTCGCGAAAACCGGGCCACTGTCTATTTTTGGGCGTACAAAAAGGTCTATCAATTTATTTTTCTGACTATCCACTCCACGATCACTTGTTTATTTTCAAAATCTCGCTTCCGACACCAATTGTAACGTAAATAAACTCAACTTGGTTTTACTAATTTATTTCACACTTGAATTGACAACTAATTTATATTACTGGCTACGCCACTGTATAGCTCGATGTTATCGACTCGCCGAAAAAACTGCACCCCCTCTTGAGGGCGGCCTATTTATCTCCGATACAGCATTCTCGATGTTTCCAATTCTGGCGGTTGGTGCCCAGCATGTTCCAGTTATTTCCAATATCGACCGTTGTTATCTGCCGCGGCGTGACTAGATTGTTCTCGAATCATCAAATATAGCGTTAGGTTGTATCTATAAGCAACCTAAACTAAACACAAATAATTTTCTAAATGAATTTGAAAATAGCCTTTTTTCAATCATATCTGAATTTGATAAAGTTATATGTTTGGGTGATTTCAATATTGACTTATACGATATCAACAGCTCTCATACCCAAAGCTTCTGTGAGCTTCTGTCAAGTACAGGTTGAAGCAGATGGTTGATTTTCCTACCAGAGTCCAAGTAATAGTTCCCTCTGATTGACCTTATCCTTGTTTCGAAGAGTTTGATACTGCAGACTGCGGATCGTTACATGTTCCAAGTCTCCGATCATGAATTGATTCCATCACTCTTGACAACGGAAGACAAATTTAAACCCTATCCCCCAACCTACAGATCTCTAAAACTATCAACTGTTCAACTCAGTGATGATCTAAGTTCGATACCCTGGAGAAATATTTTTTATCTAGAAACTATTGACGCTAAAGTTGACTTTTTACGGAAAACCTGAATATCTTACTGAATCTTCATGCTCCTTATCACCACAGTTTTCAAGAAAAACGTAAACCATGGATAACGAATAATATCAAACTGATCTTCAAAGAAAGAGATAAAATTTTCAATAAATTCAAAAACGAAGAATCCCCAAGTTTATGAGGAAAACAAAAAGATCAGAAACTTTGCCAATAATCGGTAGAAAAGAGAAAAAAGCATATTTGCAATATCATGTTGGTAGAAATAGTAAAGATACTTGGAGTACTATGAAAAAGTTGAATATTTATAAAAAACAACCTTCCACAATCCCTGCACACCTGTCTGACGTTGATGAAATAAATGATTATTTTTTATCTTCAATTCCTCAGATTGTACCAACAGAAAACATTAATGAATATTATGATGGGTACAGGGCAGGACTTTCAGGAAACTTACACTTCGCAAAAGTTGATGAATGGGAGATATATAGACAACTAGAATTTATCAAAACAAGAGGGTACTGGGGCTGATGGTCTCAGTATTGATTTCATTTGATGTGTTGTCCCTTCCTGGTTGATTATATATTACATATTGTGAATTTCTGTATAGAAAACTCGGTTTTCCCACCAAATGGAAGGTCGCACATGTAATACCTTTCAAAAGTGGACATAGTGAATGAACTGAAAGATTTGAGACCAATAAGTATCCTTCCCGTCATCTCAAAAATCCTGGAAAGAATAATAAAAAATCAGTTGGTTGAGTACCTGGAGAAAACGTTTCCTACCGGATACACAAATCTGGTTTCAGGAAGGATCACAGTTGTGCCACAGCCTTACTTAACGTAACAGATAAAATCATTAAGGCCACAGATTCTGGATTACTTACAATAGTGGTACTATTAGATTACTCAAAAGCATTCGATCCCCCTCGATCACAATGTCTTATATGCATTTTGAAGTACATAGGACTCTCTGAAAATTCGGTAATCTTTTTGTCTAATTACCTCAGTGGTAAAACAACAGCGTTTATATTGAAAAATGACATTTCAAGCCAGAGGGCATTGACCTGTGGTGTTCCACAGGGTTCAATACTTGGTCCCTTTTTATATACCATTTATACTGCACCTTCCATAACTTTATTGATAACTGTCATCTACAAATGTATGCCGATGACACACGGTCCTATATTCATTCCACCCATCAGATATGCTGAACAGCTGTCAATAATCAATAGGGGGTGAACATCATTCACAAAATCTCACGTGATCATTACCTGGCTCTGAATCCTAACAAATCAACAGCTTTGCTCTTCGGTAATAACAACCAGAGCGACATTGATTGCGAATATGCACATTTCCATCAATAATGTCCCAATAAACTTCGCCGACGTGGCAAAAAACTTGGGATTGTGGACCGATTCCACCTTGAGATTTCAAAGCTTGAATGCATAAAGAAATCAATCTGGAAACTTAAACCCCTATATAACTCACGTTCCTTGTTGAATATCCATCTTAGAAAAATGCTTTGTAAATCTTTAGTACTTCTACCTTCAATCATTGTGACACTGTTTACGGCCCCTGTCTACAGCATTCGATGCAAAGAGGATACAAAAATTAAAAATCATTGTTTGCGATTCATCTAAGCGTGAGGAAGAGAACACCTATTAGACATAAGCTCATGGAAGATGGTTGGCTAGATATGAAATCTCCGTAAACTTCACTGTGCCACTTTATACCACAAAATTATCCTCTCAAAACAGCCTTCTTATTTATACCGCAAAATTGTTTTCCGTTCGGATGTCCACAACATAAACATACGAACGAAGGGTATTATAACCCCACCATACATAAAACTAGCATGTTTGAAAGAAGTTTCATATAATATATCTGCTGTTTACAACTCCATACCGAACTTTATCAAAGACAAATCTGTTTCTATTTTTCATGAAGCCTATAGAAAATTGCTATTGTCACTTCAATAGGATTTTATTTTCTGTGTCCACTTTCTTTTAGTTTTAGTCTTGATAATCATTTCTACCAAATGCATATATGTTTATGAATATGTTTTTGTATAGTGGATGGAGGATTTTTGTATGGAGTGGGTAGTCTTCTTGGGTTTGCGAGGCGCTTTCGACCTTCGTCGTCTTCGGTGCTCCGTGTCCGGGTGCGGGGGTGGAGCAGTGGATGAGTGCATTGTTGATCGAATGATTGTGGATTGGCTTGGAGTCCTGGCATGTCGCATGTTGGAGTTCGGAGGCCGGGTGGATGTGTCAAGGTCTTAAGACATGTCCACCTGGCCTTTGGGTTCCGACATGTGATGCGTTGGATTCTGGGCCGGTTTGTAGTCGTTTGTTTGTAATGAGCTCATCTGTTGTTTTGCTTCCTGCGCCTGGCGTGGGGCGCTGGGGATTGAAGGGTCGGGGCGTTTTGCGGGCTTGGGAGGGTTTGTGCACTTTGTACAGATGTCCTTCGATTATTCTACACAGAGTGTATTAAGTTTCCCAATTTAATGTTGTTATATGTTTTTATGTGTTTTGTATATGTTTTTATATGTGTGCATTCATGTTTTACATTTCTACATTTCTACTTCACCTTTATAACTCTCATTTTATTTTGTTATTTTTTGTATTTTTGTCTTTTAATTATGCTAAGATTAGGTTAAGTTTGGTTGAGTGGAAGACCATCACCTTGCGCCCAGCAAGAGATGAACTTCGCCATTTCAGTATACCATTTTAACTGTACTGAATAAAGATTATTATTATTATTATTATTATCTCCGGGGATGACATCATCGCTGTCGATGGCAACGCGTGAGGCGACAGGTCCGGCCTAGGTTCGTTACAATAATTTGCCGTATTAACTGCTTCAGCCCAGAATGACGATGGTAGGCTGGACTGTATGAGTAGGCAACGTGCCGTTTCAATGAGTGTACGGTTTTTCCTTCCCGCTATACTATTTTGTTCAGGGCTGTAAGGTACTGTCAAACGTCTTGTAATGCCGTTTTCTTTCAACAACTTTTCCAACTCCTCACTGATATATTCACCTCCATTGTCTGACTGAATGCACTTGATCTTTTTTCCTTTTTGATCTTCGACCATCTTAAAAAAACCCTTGGTCATTTCGATAACTTCACTTTTCGAAGAAATGAATCATACCATGTCGAGTGATCATCGATGAATTCCACAAAATATTTTACTCTGCCATTCGACTGGACACGCATATGAATACACACGTCTGTATGGATCAAATCCAATAGTTCTGTTACTCTTCCAGGTCTCTTCGGAAAAGGAGCTCTAGTCATTTTTCCTTTGACACAAATGTCACATTCGAATTTTTCTGAAGCTTGTTCTACTTCGAAACCTTTTATAAAACCTTTTCGGATAACTTCTGAAAGATCCATGAATTTCAAATGTCCAAGACGTCTATGCCATTTTTCAAGGGTATTTGATGTATTTTGTGAAATGAACGCTGAATTCGGTGTGATTCCATTTTAATTTGTCCTTTGTTCACGTACATAAAACAAATCACCAATGCGGTCCGCGACGAGTTTCACATTTCCGTCAGTGTTAAGAACTAATGCTTTCTCTTTCTGAAATAAAACATAAAATCCATTCTTGGAAATTTTTCTAACTGACAACAAATTCGTTCGAAGTTCTGGCACATGCAAAGTATCATTTAATGTGATCTTTTTTGCTTCGCCATAAACGTCCGCAATGCATGAAACTGTTCCTTTCGCGAAGATTTCTGTCGACACATTAGTGGCAAGATTGAGTTTTTCGTGGACGGAGTCACTTATTTCCGAAAAAAAATTGAGTTTGTTGCACAAATGCGATGTAGCACCACTGTCGATGCACCATTTTCGTTTGTTATCGGGTATACCAACTGGAAAAGCGTCCGATGCACATAAACAAACATTCTCGGCGCATTTGACAGAAAGTTGTTCAATTTTTCCTACAGGTTTGCATTCCGAGGCTGTGTGTCCAACTTTTCTACATCTATGGCAACGATACTCAAATGTCTCGATTGAATTCATATTCGAATTGCTGCTAGTTTCAAGTTCTTCAGTTGAAGATTTATTCTGGGGCCTCCACTTGGTGAATTCCTCATTTGCAAACATCGCATTCTGGATCCCATTTCTTGCATCACTTTTTCTTGCGTCACTTTCTTCTATTATCTTCATGAGAAGGATTTCTGGAGTAGAAAGTTCGTCTCTAGATTCTATTGCACATCGAAAGTTCTCGAAGCTGGGAGGCAAACTATATAACAACATGATTGTCAATAAGTCAGGGTTAATTTCCACATCCATTTCATTGTTTGTCTACTGCATCGAAAAATCTGTTAACGTGTTCACGCACATCATCACCTTCCAACATGCGTTGCAGAGTAAGCTGTTTCAGGATGTAGCTTTTCTAGCAGGCCCTTTGGATTGATAGATATTTTTAAGTTTCAGCCAGACACCCTTGATTTGTTCAGTTCCGTGGGACTAATCGACCATATAATATCCGATTTCGCCTTACCATCATTCTTCATCCATATTTCCAACTTTCCCCGAATTTTCATCATTTTCCTTCAATTTGTCATAACATTCCTTGCTGGGAGATTCAATTTTGGATAGATTCGGAAAACTCATATTGAACAACTAATAACACACAAATCAAATTCGGCTACTCCAGTGTTGGTGTCTCTGGTGTTCCAGGGCCCATAACCTGTTAAGCTGAGTATTCCAGGCAGGAAATCAATACCAATTATGAACCAATTAAACGCTGTTTATTTGAATAATGAACAATCCTGAAATATATGGAAATAACTGGATGACAACTTGTGACAACTCATTAATCGTTCACTTCAACTGCAGTTATGTTATACAGGGTATCTTCCGAGTAGTCCAGTCGAGATCATATCTAAAACATCTTCAGCTCTAACAAATGAGGCAAAGAAGAATGTTTTCCAAAAGCGTGAAATAGATTTTCGTGCCTCTCTTGCGGCAATGTTACAAATTATTTATCTTTTGGAAAATATTCTTCTTTGCCTCATTCATCTATATGAGTTCTTAATTGAGACTGAAATTGAAAATCGAAGAACTATCTGAATAAAAATGCGAATTTTCAATTTCAAATTTTTTCTTTTGAGTTAGGTTCCTTTCAGAATATCTATCAGATGTAATTCAATATCCACCGTGACTTTAGTTTGGGAAGTAGTTGTTTTTCACCTGAGATCTACCTTTCTCTGGTTCAATTTTATATTGAATCCTTTATGTGAAGAAAACCGTTTAAATTCGATTTTTCTATTCATTCCACTTCACATGGCACTTATCTCTCAATAGTTGTTTTCTGTTAGACATTAAAAAAAATCACTTCATTTTTATCGTGGATTTTTCAATTCACACAAATATCTATCAATTCAATATTCAATTGAGACTGTTTCTCTTTTCAACAGAAAATATTTATGTTTGAATAGTCAGTATGCGTTCTGCTACAATATTATTTGAAAATTAAAATTGTCTATACATTTCATCAACTGCAACTGAGAGCACTATATTTCCTGTCATTCGATCATGCCATGTGGTATTGAATAGAGTTCGATAATGCGTTTGAGAATATTTGTTTTGGCCAAATAACCCGATTGTAAGTTGTCTTTGGCAAGGAGATGAATGAAAAACGCGTCTCAGATGTTGGTTGACAGTGTTGCTTTTTATATTCTCGTTCACAATTCAGAATAATATTTTCATAAGTTAATATATCTGAAATCTGATCCTACAAATATCATATGGGCAATACACTCGATTTAATGTGTCGAATGCTGTTGAATGTATCGACGAACCTTTCAACTTTTCCATTTGATTGGGGATGGTAGGGTGATATCCTTATGTGTTCAATTCCATTCTGTTTGCAAAATATTTGGAAACGTTCACTGCAGACTTGACTTGCGTTATCGGAAACGAGAGTTTGTAGATTTCCGAATCCTGCTAAAATATTTTCCAATGTTCTGTGGTCGTATTTTTCGTGCTTACTATTTCTGGCCATTTCGAGTAGCCATCAACAATAATGGTTGCTGGGGACCTTTAGCTGTCGTAAAATGATTTGAATTATTCATTCAATTCAATGTTCCTTGTCCAGGTATCATTTTGAACGTATTCGATGATCTCTTGAAGGGTTCTGCATTTGGAAGTTCCTTGATAAATCACCCTGTGTGTAATTGGAAGTGGATCAATGGCAATGTTCAGAACTTGTAGGACTTCGGCTCCAATTCTCATTGAAGAAACGTTATATCCGTTATCTTGAACTACATCAGAATTGATTAGTCTTGATAGAAGATCAGCATGTCCAAAATCTTCTGTTTTGATATACTCAATTTGAAAATCGTATGCTTTTAGAAGAAGAGCATACCTTTGCAGACGTTCTTCTGTATGAACAGGAATACCTTTTTCTGAACCAAATATGGCAAGTAATGGCTTGAGATCGCTCTGAAAAATCACAGAGCACCCATACGATGAAACTTCTTTTTCTATCTGACTGTACTTTTTCTCTGTGTCTGTGAGCGATCCGAAAGCATGATAGATTGATTTCATGGATCCATTTTGGAATTCATGGAAGATACAAGAACCAATACCACTGTGGGAGCATCAGCTGCTACTACAATGGAAAGTTCCGGGTTGTAGTGAGTCACTAGGAGATTTGAATGGATTTGAATTCAAATTTGTCGAAAGATTGTTGACACTCACCGCTCCATTCCCATGGTAGATTCTTCTTCAATAATTGTTCGAAGGGTATTCGAAGTTCATGCATATTTTCAAAGAACTTTCCGTAATAATTGAAATAAGAACGGAGTGAAGATATATCGTGTGGTGGAGGCATATGGATAACTGCTTCAGGATCAGGCTGTATTCCGTGTTGATTGTTGATACTTCTCAAATATTAGATTTCAGCTAGGTTGAACTTACATTTTCGAATCTTGAGATGGAACCGGATTCTTCGAATTATTTGTAAAACATTCAGTAAGTTTTGTCGATGCTCTTCTGCAGTTTTTCCTGGAACCATAACGTCATCGATATATGCTGGTGTTCCTTCCAGTCCGGATATCATAGTTTCCATAATTTGCTGAAATGATGTTGGAGCTACTTTGATTCCAAATGGAAGCCTGTCGATGATGCTGAATATCTTCGAATTGGCTTATTTCGGAAAAATATCGTCGTGAGTGGAAAGATTCATGAGGTTGAAATGCACCATTCAAACCTGTCGAATAATCTCCACAAATGAGTATACTTCCATTGGCTTCTTTCGTTGCTACAATGGGTGGAGAAATTATATCAAGATTTTGAAGTCGATTCAGTTCTTCTTCAACTTGCGTCAGTGCAGCATAAGCTACTGATCGTTTCGCACGAGAAACTGGCTTAGTTTCTTGAGAAACATGCAATTCCATCTTCATTTTCTTGCAAAATCCGAACGTATCCTCGAATATATCAGGAAATTTATTATGTAATCGTAGAACGCTTTGTATATTGCTATCTGGAATTGACAGTGACATGTCATTCCTTGACAAGGACGTGACATTACAAATTGAATTCAGTTGGATGTCCCACAACCCAAACTTTGTAATCCAATCGATTCCCAATAAAATGAGTTGTTTCATTGGTGTAACATAGCATTTTCCTGGCTATGACTGATTGTTGAAGACTACATTGCATATGAATTCGGAAGTATAAGAGGGAGTTGTTGTCCGCTTGCATTTTCCTTTCTTTGGGAAAATTGGGGCTTTCCTAGTTTGATCCACGTTTCTTCCGATACGATGGTGATATCTGAGGGTGTCTCGATTTGAAATTCGACTTGTATGCCATTGATGATTACTTGGAGGTGATTGAATTCACTCGAGATATTGCTCCTGTTGAAACGTTTGGAAAAACATGCAGCAAAGTGATATGTCACCGATTTCCACGAAATTTTCACAGATGCTTCACAATACGCTAAACTTCGTTGAGCAACCATAATTGTGCCGCGGAAAGAGTAGAAAATATATTTTTTTGTTAAAAAATGCTCAACTTCATGTCATGTAGGTATCAATGAACTGTTGTAATTAAAGAGGATTATTTCACAATTAATCACGAAACAAGCACTATAAACAGTAAGAACTAGACTTTATGAATGCGATACAAGAACATATGTTTTAAAAGTCCCGCAGAAAGTTTTGATAATTTTCCTTTTTGAAAATTTGAAAGTCTTTTCATTCGAGTAAACAGGAACTATATGAGAGGATTGTCAATAATGTGAATTGTCATTCATGAGTAATGATGAGAAAGCAGTGTAAAAAATGTCCGATAGACATGAAGAGTTATTCATCCAATCAAATGACTTATTGTTATAATTAAAATCATGTGATTAAACGTTTTATTCAGTGTGTTACTGAAGAAGTTAAGCCATCTCAAATAAGTGGAAGTTTAAAATTGACTTTTTTATCCTTTCTGGGGCCATAATTCCGAAAATAACCGTTTGCGTGGAAATATCCGGTATAATAATTCCTTCTCTCCAAAAATAGCTGAAAGACTTTTTTTTCGTATTAGATAGCTTTTTTGATCCAAAACACGTATTTTTCAAGCTCGATTTTTCCGCGCAAATATCACTGACAATGCCTCCTTTTTTAACAAGCATTAACTACGAACGCCAAATCACTCATTTTAGCTATATTTCACATGAAATATAGCCAAATCCTGTCAATGTCTTACTAGAAAAAGTGAACCTAACTTTGCTTACCTTGCTATCCAAGTTGATGGCCAGCCAATCAACTTTTTCAAAACAAGCTTAGCTTCGCTCGCGGGCACTTCGGTGGCGTTGATTTTTCTGGGTTTTTACCAATAATAATCTGGGCACAATAGTGACAGTCAGTCGCGAGATGGAAGTACACTGAATAAGATTTCAATAGGAGCAAATATTTCAGCAAAGTACTGCTAAAAATGAAGCTCAGGGACATTTCGGTAGCGGTGACTTATCTCGTTTTGGACAAATTATCATTTGGGCACAATAGTGACAGTCAGTCACGAAATGCAGGTCCACAGAATAAGGTTACAATAGGAGCATATATTTCAACAAAGGCGTTATAAGTTCAGCGTGTCTCGGTCCGCTCTGAAAATCCAGTCAATATCTTACGTGAAAGAAGGGAACACAACCTAACCTAACTTGGCTAACCTTGCTATTCAAGTTGATGGCCAGCCAATCAGCTTTTTCACAACACGCTTCGCTTCGCTCGCGGGCATTTCGGTAGCGTTGATTTTTCTGGGTTTTTATCAATAATAATTTGGGCACAATAGTGACAGTCAGTCGCGAGATGGAAGTACACTGAATTAGATTTCAATGGAAGCAACTATTTCAGCAAAGTACCGCTAAAAATGAAGCTTAGGGACATTTCGGTAGCGGTGACTTATCTCGTTTTGGAAATGGGCACAATAGTGCCAGTCAGTCACGAAATGCAGGTACACAGAATTAGGTTTCAATAGGAGCATATATTTCAACATAGGCGTTATAAGTTCATCGTGTCTCGGTCCGCTCTGAAAATCCAGTCAATATCTTACGTGAAAGAAGGGAACACAACCTAACCTACCTTGGCTAACCTTGCTATTTAAGTTGATGGCCAGCCAATCTGCTTTTTCAAAACACGCTTCGCTTCGCTCGCCGGCACTTCGGTAGCGTTGATTTTTCTGGGTTTATACGAATAATTACTTGGGCACAATAGTGGCAGTCAGTCGCGAGATGGAAGTACACCGGATTAGATTTCAATGGGAGCAAATACTTCAGTAGAGTACTGTTGAAAATGAAGCTTAGGGACATTTCGCGAATCACAAAAATCGAGCATATTTTCAGATTGTAAAAAGAAGGAGGCATTATAAGTGATTTTTGCGCGAGAAAACGGTGCTTGAAAGACACGTGTTCTGCATCAAAAAAAGTTCTCTAATTCAGAAAGGGCACGAGAGCGCCGCGTTTTTTCCGGATTGGTGTTCAGGGGGCAAAAACACGTAAGAAAAGTATTTCAACTATTTTCGGAGAGCAGGTGTGCTCTTACCGGATATATGAAGATTTGAATAATTGGCAACAATGTAGAAAACAGATGCAAAGATTACAGTTCTCTCTTTGAAGATGAAATGTATAAAGTGGAATGTCAAACGATTTTTAATTTTCTGAAAACAAACTATTATCCTAAACCAGAAAAAAATTGTTATGAATTGCATTGAAGAAGGTATAGAATAGAAATCGGGGGTTTCATACAGTGTGTTGCAGAAAATTTCGTGAAAATCGGTGACATTTCACTTCGCTGCAGGTTTACCAACGCTTGTAGTTTCTCCCCTCATTTCTGTCAAAAAATATCTTATTTCCGGAATCGTGCAATTTCTTCCTGATGAATATTTCTCCTTTTGAGGAATTGTGTTCACTACTGATGTGAAAGATAAGTGCCATGTGAAATGGAATGAATAGAAAAATCGAATTAAACGGTTTTCTTCACATAAAGGATTCAATATAAAATTGAACCAGAAAATGGTAGATCTCAGGTGAAAAACAACTACTTTCCTGGCAAATACCACGCAGAACGTTGGATGATATTCACCTGAAAATCCATGCATACTTCCATATAATATCAATGGACATTGAATGCAAATGTTTCTTTCTGATAAGCTCGATTATGTTTAATTTATGTCGTGTTCACCTAACAATCCGCATACCGGTTTCAGGCTTCTTGGCCCTCATCAGTACGGAGTAGTCAACCAGCCAAAGGTCCAAAGAACTCTGGCTGAAGTGAGACACAACGTAAACAAAGGATCATCGAGCTTGTAACACCTATAGGTACGCCAGAAAAGATAAATTTTAACTGGCGGTACCTAGTGACAGAAAGAAACACTCCGAAAATCTCCCACCTCGATAGGTTTCTTAATAAATGATTTCTGATTTCTCATTACTAGAAGTCTGAAGAGAATGCATGTTATCATCTGGTGTTTCAGAGTAGTGAGCAATATTTTCAGATTGTCTGCAATGGCTGGTAGAGGGCTCATCATTTTCTACAATTTTCTTAGCAATCTTCAGCTTATTTGCAACTGAATTTTCAATATAACCTTCCGCAACAGTCGTCGACTTCCACCCAGCATGTCTTGTAATGTTTTTTTTTTTTTTTGGCTTGGACATTTCGTCATTCGGCCAGACACAAGTGGAATATTATTATTGTATGATGGGATGCAGGTTGTCTTGCTCTAAGCAATACTGCATCCCATATTAATTTATTTCAAGACATCACAACATAGAATGTATCATTCACACAGTATTCTGGGTAGGCCTTGTTACTAACTCCATACGCCACCTAGGAGCAGCACTGTTAATTTGAACGCAACAGCGAATCGTCGAGGATCATCCTCGGCCCGGCTACAAAATTTAACATTTTAATTCTCTCAAATTAAAATGAAAAATTTCTGCCCTGGCCGAGAATCGAACTCACGACCTTTCGATCATGAGTCGGACGCTAACCCACCGCGCCAATCCCCCCATGTCTTTTAATGTTGATTATATCCTCGCCTGCATCTGCTAACATAGTTGATGAGGAACGTCTGAAGCAGTGACCAGTATATTCTTTCGCATTAGAAATACCTAGGTAAGTGGCTCTTCTGAATGGTATTCGACCGAATGTATTTTTTCCGATAACCTGTCTCGTACACTTGCCATTTTTATAATATAAAAAAAAACCCCTTTTGATCATTCTGATCTCGCCAGGAAGAATATTTTCTGTAAATATCCAAATAACTTGGCGATTTCTGTTCTTTATCGATTACAGTAAATACTCGATCTATCTTAGTTTTGGTTTCTCGTATAGTTATGAGTAAGAATGTCTCGAAATCTTGAATGTCGTCCACTGTGATATTTGCCAATTCTTCGCGGCGACATAAGTAGATATAGCTACACGGGTACGGGCGCAATTTGGCACTTTTTCCCATGTAAATCCCCATTTTTTTTTAACCTTTAGAATCATCAGGTTCCGACGTTTGAACTTTTTCGACTTTCACGTTTCGACCTTTATGAGACCATCATCAGGTTCTCGACGTTTCGAATCTTCATCCGGCTCTCGACGTTTCGATTCATCTTCAGTTCAACCTTTATAGACCATCATCAGGTTCTCGACGTTTTGAATCTTCATCGGGTTCTCGACGTTTCGTTTCATCTTTAGTTCAACCTTTATGAGACCATCATCAGGTTCTCGACGTTTCGAATCTTCATCGGGTTCTCAACGTTTCGATTCATCTTCAGTTCAACCTTTATTAGATCATCATCAGGTCTCGACGTTTCGAATCTTCATCGGGTTCTCAACGTTTCGATTCATCTTCAGTTCAACCTTTATTAGATCATCATCAGGTGCTCGACGTTTTGAATCTTCATCGGGTTCTCGACGTTTCGTTTCATCTTTAGTTCAACCTTTATTAGATCATCATCAGGTTCTCGACGTTTAGAATCTTCATCGGGTTCTCGACGTTTCGATTCATCTTCAGTTCAACCTTTATTAGATCATCATCAGGTGCTCGACGTTTTGGATCACTCTGGTTGTTTACATTAGATCATAATGTTTCGACAAGGAGGACTTTATCTACTATCACTTGAATATTCACCCCTAACCTCAAATCATATCCTTGGGGAACACCCATTTTTTTCACATGCTTGAGGCCTATATTACCCTGGATTTTCCCTATATCTACTGTATTTTAAGGGCCAACCTGATGAATTTCTACCTTTTGATATGACTTTTTACCTTATTCCACATAGAGGATTGGACTTTTTCCCCAGATCTAGGGAATTTTTCACGTAGGTTGTGTTTAGATTAGTCGTTTCAGGTGGATTTTAGGGTTGACCTGATGGATTTCTCAGGGATGATTAACTTTTTCCCCAGATCTAGGGAATTTTTCACGTAGGTTGTGTTTAGATTAGTCGTTTCAGGTGGATTTTTAGGGTTGACCTGATGGATTTCTCATGGATGATTGACTTTTTTCCCCAGATCTAGGGAATTTTTCATGTAGGTTGAGACATGTTTATGTATGAATATAAGATTTTTGTATGATGTTTGTGAAGTCTATGATGTGAATTTAGATGAAGGTTCTTCGTTTACGGCTGTTTGATGGATGTTGTAAATCTAAGTGGGTTTGATGTTTTATTAACCTAACCTAACCAAACTCTGCTAACATTGTTGTTATATGAGTATTAGTTCCTTCTGCAAACATTCAAGTGACATATATTTTTTTAAATTAACCCAACCTAACCAAACTCTGCTAACATTGTTGTTATATGAGTGTTAGTTCCTTCTGCAAGCATTCAAATGAAAATACATTTTTTATTAACCTAACCTAACCAAACTCTGCTAACATAATAATTCATCATATTATATAAAGGTGAGTTCCTCTGTAAGCATCGAAAAACGACTAACATGGTTGAAAACGTTGAAAACGTCAAACGTCTGTGGAAAACGACTAACATGCGTTGAAAACGTCTAAAATGTCTTAAAAAACGTTGAAACTTGTAGGTGAGCACACCTTTTCTTTGTTATTGAACCAACCTCAACCACTTTCAGAAACACTATACTATGTAGGAGGTGAAGAAATAAAACATTTTTTTTGTATACATATTTTATTGAAATATAAAAAAATATAATAATATATAGTATTAGTAAATAATAATATATAATAAAATCCGGGAATATGAGGTGTCCTTGAACTCTGCTCCTCCACTGCCGCAACCCTCAGCGAAATCAATCGATGTCCATCAACTCTTGATTATGGATGGAGTAATGTCCCCAAGGTAGCGTCAGGTGCGATCCAGGACATAAGAATCTCTTGTCGTCCTCTCCACTCAGAGCGATTTTTTCTTGTTCCATAGAAAACACCTGATGTTTTTCGCTTCTGATCAATCGTTGATGAACGTATTTTTTGGTTGAATTTTCCAAGCATTCCTCAAAGTCTTTGAATGTGATCGCACTATCTACAACGGCTTTTTTCACACCCTTCGCTTTCTTTGTGGTTCCATAATTTGACAGAATTTGATGAATTTCGTCTTTTTCATACCCTTCTTTATCCAAATTTCTTCAAGTTTTTCAATTTTGTCTAAGGCGTGAAACCTTAGTTGCATATAATTTTGATCTGAGCCCTATGAAATCGGTCATAAGATTGCCGTTATTTTCTCCTTCATTATCCCTAGAACTTTTTTGTTAACTAAAGGTATGTTATACCTATTGTTCTCAGGATAATCGCTAGTATCGAACATGTAATGGCAATCCTCACGAATTATTTTGTAAACATCGGGAACCTGAATATCATATATTAGCGAATCGGTATCGGTGTATAATACAGAACAATTATCTCCAAATCTTTTCTGCATATAATCGTAGTGGAAATCATAAATTTTAGTTTTGATATTTCAAGGATACTAAAGCCTAATATATTGGTTTGTTGAAGTAAATTTCGGTCTTATTTAACTCTATTGCCGTGAGATTTTCATTGAATATTGTGACTGACTTGAATTCTGGTTTGAGATATAGGATTCCGCACCATAACGCCCCTCCCATTTTGTTATCAGTTTCACAAGTATGTTTTCGATATTTTCAACGGTTTTGCCGTAAACAGCATTATTCTAAGCTTAAAAAGATTTTTTCGAAATTATTTTTAGCATTTTACGTAAATTTGTATTCAAATCAATGTAGGGCTTGAGCCAAGAAGACTGCTGAACTAAGCACCCTGTGAACTTTTTTGAGAATAAGACCGTTAGATAAAGCCTGTTTTAGGTTAACGTAATGAATTATGTATTTTTCTTAGGAAAAGAGTTGCCATAAGTTTAGTAGGTTCATACGAAGACGATGATGGATTCCTGTTTTGGATTTATATGTTCAGGGCAGAAAGGTATATCCTTATGTTGATCATGAAGATATTGAGGATAATTAGATCGACTTCTGAGGATATAGCCTTATCGGAAGTATCCGACACCTCAGAACGTTCAAATTATCGAAATCTTTGACCCACTCGAAACCTCCATAAGGTAGAGGCTGAGACATTGCCCAACCGTACTGGTTATTAATGTCAAAGTACATCAAATAACTGTCAGGTTTTGATGAATCATATGATGGTGGATATTTATTGTTGGCTTGAGCACGTCTCTTTGAGCAAATTGAGTCCACCTCGAATACCTTTCGATAAAGAGGAGCATGTCATCATCAGTAAGAAGTTCAAGCTCTTTTTTAGTATGATACAACATACATTACCAGGTATAACCTGGCAGTGTATATGAGTGGGCAGGATCAAGACCATACGTTTTATGACTACTATCGCGAAATTGTTAGGAGAAGTACGTCTGTTTTCAAGTATATGTCAACGTATTCTCCTAAATTAACACAATTGAAAGCAGCCCATACGTTTTGAGCTCTTTCGTATAGTTTTCGTGAGCATGGTTTTTCGGTAAGAGTATTATAGAAATGTTCGATAGAAGGGAGAGTCGTTTCATCGAATTTATCAAAGGAATCAAAATAATCGTAAGGCATAACACCTTTTTTCGTTAGTAAATCGATTTTTTCATTAGAGACCTCTGGAAATTGTACGCTTAAATTTGGAAGATCTGATAGATAGGATGCTAATTTTTCTAGAGAGGAATTTAGAAAACGGAAAGAATCAATGAATCGTAAATTATAGTTTGATCCTCCGATATGTTTGGTAAATGAAATGTAATTTTCTTTTGTAATTGGTAGTAACTCAATTTTTCCTTTGATTGCGGTGGCTATTTTTTCAATAATAAAATGACTATCATAGCCGCTGAGATTATGGAACACTACAGGAATCATTTTGCTATCATTTAGATTGATATTGCAGGATTCGTGAGCAGCACCGCGATAATTTATAGAAATATTATTATTATTTGTTGGAGAAAAATGATAATGGTCTCTAACTTTCTTATCGCCTAGAGAAAACGGCTTTTCACAGATGTGACAGTGAGTTGCTTGGTGGAATGCAGTTTCCTGTTCCACAGTCATATTCAAATTATAGGCGCAATTGTGAATAGTTTCCATTTCTTCTGTTAATTCCAAAAGTTGGTTTGCGAACCATTCCATGGAGTTCTTCCCTCTATACGAACGGTAAAAAGAAAGGGTGTTGTCATACGAACATTTCACATAGTAGCCAATAGTAGCAGGTTTATGCAGTTGATATTTTGCTCCTTCTCCAATTTTGGTTAGAATACTCTCAATGTCAGCATATACAATAAAAGGTACTTTTTCTTTGAATTTATAGTCTTTAAATTTGAGAATTGATTTTTCACCGGTTGGCATTTTAATTTTACAATCGTTCAGTTTTATACACAAAAATATTTTTTTCCATTTCTATCACTTAACTGTTTGGAAAGGAGCCTGGATAGATCTTTGATCCAACAATAATGATAACGAATAGGTTTATCATCAGAATATTGGTTTTGTATGAGAAGAAGGTTCACATGTTTGTTTTTTTTTTGTGATGTCAAGAAGGAAGGAAGGACGGAGAAAGATTTACCTAATTTTTTCAATGTATAAACGTTAACGAAATGTTATTTTGTTTTTCGAAATTTGGAATTTGATGTATTGTCATAGGGAACTGTATCCCTTTGAGCTTCAGAACTTCGGAATAATGGGGATATGATGATGTTCTATTTGTATGATTTTTTTATGGAACTGGAAACAAGGCCGAAACAATTGACCAAGCGAAGCAGGCTGAGTCATCATTCATTACGTTAATACAGGCTTCTTTTCGCTTGATTTCGGTCGGAAGTTCAATATATGACGATCCACTTTGTGGTGAGAATTTATTGATGTTTACCCCCAAGTTAATAATTTTTTGAAGTGTCCACCCGCTTTCTTTCCCACAGAATTCTTCAAGTTCAATCATTATGGGTTTCATACACCCTCAGACACCCTCATACACACTCATACACCAACATGAAGACCGCCACCCCATCGAACCTCAGCTGAAATCTATATAACTCGATGACGTCATCGCTGAACTTAGTTCTTGAATTACTCACCAGGTGGCGCTGTTGTCGTTCTGTCTTACGCTCTACCGATTGGTTCTCAGAAAAAGTTATTAAGTATAGGTACTGTTTGCTGTTGATTCATTTCTGCTCCAGCCGCTGAACAGACAAGACGTGTGTCTCTAGAGCAGCTCTGCTACTTTTTGTTTCCAAGTCTTCTAGAGAGTTCCCCCAGAATTTCAAGGGTGAGCGTTTTTTTTTAAACTGATATCGTCCAGTCTTCAGGTTTTTTTCTTAGCCTCTGTCATTTTCAACTGATCACGTGACACTTCTGTCATTCAGTCTTCCTTCTAACCAATTTGTTTTTAGAACTTAAGTCTTTGCACTGTCTGATTTTTGTCATTCTTCATCGAGTCTTCACAGAGGTCAGACGTGTTTTTTCGGTGCTCCTTCAGCAAACTCAAGGTAGGTTTATTTTAGCCTCTGTCATTTTCAAGACAGATCACGTGACACTTCTATTATTCAGTCTTCCTCCCAACCAAATTGTTTTCATAACTTAAGTCTCACTCTGTCTGATTTTCGTCAGTCTTCATCGAGTCTTCACAGAGGTCAGACGTGTTTTTTCGGTGTTCCTCTAGCAAACTCAAGGTTCGTTTTTCCACGAGATAGTTAGCGATTCACATATTGTTTAGGTAAAAATTACATTGACTAATTACCTCATTCTTCTTGCAGGTGTTCAAAATATGACGAACTTTGCTGATGTTCTGATATTCATCACCTCATTATTGGGGTTGATAACCTCAAAATACAATGAAAAATCCGCCCTCTACGGGTTACGAGAATGCACCAGAGCATACAGACGTATTAATAGAGCTCTGAAGGAAGCATCAACTTTGGGAGAAAAACAACAGCTGCAGGCAACCCTAAGAAATGTCAAAACCCTGCCAAATCAAATAAAATACGAGCAGAAAAAAGGAGCAGGATACAAACAATCGAATGTTACAGCTAAACATCGGGTTCATTGGAATGATAGTGAATCAGCGTTCGATTCTCGTATACGAACAGGAACAATCTCCAACATAAATACCCCACGAGAGGTTATCTTGACGATGGAAGATAGTGACTAAAGTTTATCTTTCAGTCGCAGATGATTCCACATCTGATTTTATGAACATCCTGTTTATATTTTCAACAAATCAATCTCCAATCTTTTCCATAAAGATACTAAACATTTATTTTCCGATTGTAAATCTCTATTCAAACGAAGAATCCATAACGTTTTAAAGAATTTTGATTCAATAAAGGTAAATTTTGTATTCTGCGGACAATTTGTACTCCCAAAGGCTAATGAGGTGAAAACGGATTATAAATACTTCACCACTGCCAATTCTCCTATATTTCATGATACTGACTTAGATTTATGGTTTGATGATGAGGTGATGAAACCCATAATGATGGAACTTGAAGAATTCTGTGGGAAAAGAAAGCGGGTGGGCACTTCAAAAAATTATTAACTTGGGGGTAAACATCAATAAATTCTCACCACAAATTGGATCGTCATATATTGAATTTCCGACCGAAATTAAGCGAAAAGAAGCCTGTATTAACGTAATGAATGATGACTCAGCCTGCTTCGCTTGGTCAATTGTTTCGGCCTTGTTTCCAGTTCCATCAAAAAATCATCCAAATAGAACATCATCATATCCCCATTATTCCGAAGTTCTGAAGCTCAAAGGGATACAGTTCCCTATGACAATACATCAAAATCCAAATTTCGAAAAACAAAATAACATTTCAGTTAACGTTTATACATTGAAAAAATTAGGTAAATCTTTCTCCGTCCTTCCTTCCTTCTTGACATCACAAAAAAGAGACAAACATGTGAACCTTCTTCTCATACAAAACCAATATTCTGATGATAAACCTATTCGTTATCATTATTGTTGGATCAAAGATCTATCCGGCTCCTTTCCAAACAGTTAAGTGATAGAAATGGAAAAAAATATTTTTGTGATAGATGTCTTCATTATTTTGGATCCGAGGATAAATTGGAAAATCATACAGAATTATGTATAAAACTGAACGATTGTAAAATTAAAATGCCAACCGGTGAAAAATCAATTCTCAAATTTAAAGACTATAAATTCAAAGAAAAAGTACCTTTTATTGTATATGCCGACATTGAGAGTATTCTAACCAAAATTGGAGAAGGAGCAAAATATCAACTGCATAAACCTGCTACTATTGGCTACTATGTGAAATGTTCGTATGACAACACCCTTTCTTTTTACCGTTCGTATAGAGGGGAGAACTCCATGGAATGGTTCGCAAACCAACTTTTGGAATTAACAGAAGAAATGGAAACTATTCACAATTGCGCCTATAATTTGAATATGACTGTGGAACAGGAAACTGCATTCCACCAAGCAACTCACCGTTTTCTCTAGGCGATAAGAAAGTTAGAGACCATTTTCATCTTTCTCCAACAAATAATAATAATAATTCTACAAATTATCGCGGTGCTGCTCACGAATCCTGCAATATCAATCTAAATGATAGCAAAATGATTCCTGTAGTGTTCCATAATCTCAGCGGCTATGATATTCATTTTATTATTGAAAAAATAGCCACCGCAATCAAAGGAAAAGTTGAGTTACTACCAATTACAAAAGAAAATTACATTTCATTTACCAAACATATCGGAGGATCAAACTATAATTTACGATTCATTGATTCTTTCCGTTTTCTAAATTCCTCTCTAGAAAAATTAGCATCCTATCAGATTTTCCAAATTTAAGAGTACAATTTCCAGAGGTCTCTAATGAAAAAATCGATTTACTAACGGAAAAAGGTGTTATGCCTTATCTATCGAACATTTCTATAATACTCTTACCGGAAAAAACCATGCTCACGAAAACTATACGAAAGAGCTCAAAACGTATGAGCTGCTTTCAATTGTGTTGATTTAGGAGAATACGTTGACATATTCTTGAAAACAGACGTACTTCTCCTAGCTGATGTTTTCGAACAATTTCGCGATAGTAGTCATAAAACGTATGGTCTTGATCCTGCCCACTCATATACACTGCCAGGTTATACCTGGCAATGTATTTTGTATCATACTAAAAAAGAGCTTGAACTTCTTACAGATGTTGACATGCTCCTCTTTATCGAGAAAGGTATTCGAGGTGGACTCAATTTGCTCAAAGAGACGTGCTCAAGCCAACAATAAATATCTACCATCATATGATTCATCAAAACCTGACAGTTATTTGATGTACTTTGACATTAATAACCAGTACGGTTGGGCAATGTCTCAGCCTCTACCCTATGGAGGTTTTGAGTGGATCGATTCCAACCTTGATGTCACCTCTATATCCGATGACTCAGATAAAGGATATATTCTAGAAGTCGATTTAGATTATCCTCAATATCTTCATGACCAACATAAAGATATTCCTTTCTGCCCTGAGCATATAAATCCCAAAACATCATCGTCTCCGTCTGAACCCACTAAACTTATGGCAACTCTTTTTCCTAAGAAAAAATATATCATTCATTACGTTAACCTAAAACAGGCTTTGTCTAACGGTCTTATTCTCAGAAAAATCCATAGAGTCCTTCAATTCAATCAGTCTACTTGGCTCAAGCCCTACATAGATTTGAACACAAATTTACGTAAAAATGCTAAAAATAATTTCGAAAAAAACTTGTTCAAATTAATGAACAACGCAGTTTACGGTAAAACCGTTGAAAATATTAGGAAACATTCCAATGTGAAACTGATAACCCAGTGGGAGGGTCGTTATGGTGCGGAATCCTATATCTCAAAACCAGAGTTTAAGTCAGTTACCATATTCAATGAAAATTTGATAGCTGTTGAATTGAATAAAACTGAAATTTACTTCAACAAACCCATATATGTAGGTTTCAGCATCCTTGATATATCAAAAACAAAAATTTACGATTTTCACTATGATTATATGCAGAAATGATTTGGAGATAAGTGCTCCGTTCTATACACAGACACGGATTCGCTAATATATGATATTCAGGGTCCCGATATTTACAAAATAATTCGTGAGGATTGTCATTACATTTTCGATACCAGCGATTATCCTGAGAACAATAGGTTTAACATACCTTTAGTTAACAAAAAAGTTCTAGGGATTATGAAGGACGAAAATAACGGCAATTTCATGACCGATTTCATTGGCCTCAGATCAAAATTATATGCAACGAAGGTTTTCACACCCTTAGATGAAATTGAAAAACTTGAAGACAATTTGGAAAACGAAGGATATGGAAAAGATGAAATTCATCAAATTCTGTCAAATTATGGAATCACAAAGAAAGCTAAGGGTGTAAAAAAAGCCGTGGTAGATAATGCGATCACATTTGAAGACTTTGAGGAATGCTTGAAAAATTCAACCAAAAAATACGTTCAACAACGATTGATCAGAAGCGAAAAACACCAGGTGTTTTCTATGGAACAAAAAAAAATCGCTCTGAGTGGAGAGGACGACAAGAGATTCTTATGTCCTGGATCACACCTGACGCTACTTTGGGGACATTACTGCATCCATGATCAAGAGTTGATGGACATCGATTGGAGAAATCCATGAGGTTAAACCTTAAAATCCACCAGAAACTACTTATCTAAACACAACCTGCGTTAAAAAATTCCCTAGATCTGGGGAAAAAAGTCAATCATCCATCAGGTCAACCCTAAAAATCCACCTGAAACGACTAATCCAAACACAACCTACGTGAAAAATTCCCTAGATCTGGGGAAAAAGTCAATCATCCATGAGAAATCCATCAGGTTGAACCTTATAATTCAGTAGATCTAGGGAAAAACTATGTGAAATACATGAATCTGCATGAAAAAATCCCTAGATCTGGGGAAAAAGTCCAATCCTCCATGTGGAATAAGGTAAAGTCATATCAAAAGGTTGAAATCCATCAGGTTGACCCCTAAAATACAGTAGATATAGGAAAAATCCAGGGTAATATAGACCTCGAGCACGTGAAAATGGGTGTTCCCCAATGATCTGATTTGTGGTCGCAAAATTACCACGTTGGACCTTGGCACTTTTTGAAAATTTCCCCAGATCTGGGGAAAAATCGGGGAAAATCACTATCTCCCTCTCTCTCTAATACACAGGCTCTCATTTATTTATTTATTTATTTATTGAATACATCCAGCAGGTTCGAAAACCCAATTACAGGTGTACATAATGTCTATTGCGAACATGATTTCATAATTAGGTAGGAATTACAAAAAGAAAAATTAAAAGAAAAGAAAATTCGAATAGCAAAGATAAAACATAAAACTATATCTAAACCGTTAATTAGTTTGGTAATAGGCGATTTATTGTATGTTTGAAATTTGATAGGCTCGAAAAGAAAATATCTACGTTGCTTAAGTTATTATAGCTTCGACACATTGTCGAGATGGGACAGTGAAAATGATGAAGCGTGTGCGGAACCCCAATGTTGAATAGTAGTCGAGATCTAGATGTCACACGCGGAACAATGAAATTAAAAAAAGATAGTAAGGTTGATGAGTCTACTAGGTTATTGACAATTTTATACATAAATATCAAGTTGCCTTTTTCACGGTGCTTTCTTAACGAGCACAGATCAAATTCTTCGAGAAGCAAGTTGTAGTTGTATCCTCTTTCAGGATAGATTCCGTGTTTTTTCAGGTAGCAGAATTTTAGAAATTTCTTTTGGATACTTTCAATATTTGAGATGAATTTCAAGTGATTGGGATTCCACACTGGGCTACAGTATTCGAGCTTACTTCTAACATGAGAATAGTACAAAGTACGTAGAGTGTCTATTGAGGTGAATTCCTTGCAGTTCCTTATCAGGAATCCCAATGACCTGGTGGCACTTGAGATGGTATTATCAATGTGTTTCGAAAACGTTAACTTAGGATCAAATGTAATGCCAAGGTCTTTAAATTCAAAAATACGAGTTAAGTCAGAATTGTTGATTTGATAGTTAAATTGAACTGAAATTTGTTTCCGAGTGAATGACATAACTTTGCATTTATTAATATTTAATCCTAGTTTGTTTTTCTCACACCAAATACAGAGGTTTTTTATATCCTCCTGTAGTAAGTTGCAGTCTGATAAATTATCTACTTTCCTAAAGATTTTCATGTCGTCTGCATATAATAATGTATGGGAATTAATGCAGTGTGTTATGTTATTAATAAACAGAAGGAATAGAAGAGGTCCTAGGTTAGAACCCTGAGGAACACCCGAAGTAGCAACAGGAATGACGATGATTGTGACTCCTTCATATTAAACAAATAGATTTCTATTTGATAAATAAGATTTTAGAAGCTGCTGAATATCAGGTGAGAAGCCAAAGTACGGTAGCTTTCTTAGCAATTGTTCATGTGAAACCCGGTCGAAAGCCTTACTAAAATCTGTATAAACAACATCAACTTGATCTCTAGAGTCGAGAGTTTCGGAAACAAACTGAGTAAAAGTACAAAGATTAGTGGAGGTAGAGCGGGCTTTAACAAATCCGTGCTGAGAGTCTGAGATCAAATTTCCCACATGTGCATACATAAGGTCGCCAAGGATTATCTCAAACAGCTTGGAGAATACTGAGATTAGGACAATAGGTCGGTAGTTTATAATTTCGGTCTGTTTTCCAGCTTTGAATACCGGACATACACGAGAAATTTTCCATAGCTGGGGAAAAGTTTTAGTTTTGATGATTATGTTGAAGATAATGTGAATAGGTTCAATAAGTAGCTCAATATGGTCTTTCACAAATTTGATTGGTATATTGTCGGGTCCACAGGTGAATTTATTCTTCAATTGTTTTGCCGCATTATATATTTGCTCGATGGAAATATAATTTATATTGAAAAAGTTGAGACTATTGCTAATGTTCTTCATCATTAGAGTCGTTATGATCCGAGGTAGTAGAGGGTAAATAAATACTTTCAAAGTATTTCGCAAATGCGTTGACAATGGTGTTAGGTGTTGAGAAGTTTAGATTTTCGTAAAGCATTCTACCAGGTATACGTGATTTATTCATTTTTGAATTGATGTAGTTCCAAAAATTCTGGGGGTGTACTTTCAAATCTTTTTCTGCATTTTTCACGAACAGAGTGTAAGCACTATTTATTGCTGATTTAAGAGTACGTCGGGCATTCCTCAGGCGTTCTAGGTAAAATAGATATCTACGTTTTCTGTACATTTTTAGATAATGATTTTTCACTTTCATTTTAGTAATAATATCTCTTGTGAACCAAACTGTATTTGACTGACCGACATTTTTTTAAGGGAACACATTGTTCAAAAATACGTTGAATGGTATTGTTGAAAAAGAGGGATGCTGAATTTACATCTGGGAAATTAGGTAAGTCGCACCAATTCACTTCACTAAACAGTTGTGACAGTTTTCGGGACAGTTATGGGAGTTTCCATCGGGGTCAGAGGAAATTTCCCCAGATTCTGGGTACTTTTTTAGAAACGTGAAAAAGTGGCGCCGAACTCTCCTAGCTATATCTACTACTTTATGTTCCGTTTATAATAATAATCATTATAATCTTTATTTTCCAGTAGACATATACAGTGCTCGTCTAAAGTCCGTTCGCCCCCTACTAATTTTTGAACCACCTGGTATATCGCAACGAAATTTGGAGGACTTAAATAGGAGATAAAAACCTACTTTTTCATGGAAAAATCACAGCAAAAAGTTTCAAAATGGCGGCTGAGTGCCATCTTTAATAATGTTTTTAGATAGAATCATAGATCATAGAATAGAATCATTCCATTTTCGAAATCTGCTCATAATTTTCAATACTTTTCTCTTGAAAAGTGACATTTTGGTCATTTCAAACCCAACCAAAAACACTAATGTTGCTTTCAATCAAGTTTGCAATGTAAAAAATCGTTGTCGCGGTAACATCTTGTTTACTGTCAAACTGAACTGCTAACTGTCAAATAGTCCGTTGAGCGCCCAAATCCTTTTATGAAAAGTGTGATCATGGCTCGTAGTTGGAAGATGCTCCAAGATTAGGAAGACCTCCTCTTTCAGAAGAAAAATGGTAGAAATTATTGCTGAAATGGTAATCCATACGACTCAGTCGACGTCTGCAGTTGCTGAATCTTGTGGAGTAAGTTCAAAAAGTGTCCAAAGAGTCCAAAAAAAAAAGAAAAGTTTCATCCCTATAAAATGAAAATCCTGCATGCTCTCACGGAAGAAGATCCGGTTGAAGAAATAGATGAAAAGACTTTCATCGACGTGAGAGAAGCTATTTATAATAGGGCACTTTATTGTCAAGATTCAGGAGGGGGACACATTGAACACTTGATGAAATAATTGTTGGGGTTAAATAAAAGTGTTATTCAAAATTAAATTATAATTTTTTAGCTAACTAATTTGTTTTGATTGTGAATTTACAGAACACATTCGTAGGCTTCGAGATTTTCCGGTAAGCGGTACTGTTTATCCTTAATAAACTGTCTTTACGCCTTTTATTAGTCGAATTGATTAGAGATTTGACTTCAAATTAATAACAACGTTTAGTTAGCAAAATGTTTTACCGGAAGTGACCAAAATCCATACTTCATTTTAAACCGGAATATCATCTCTTTCTAATTATAGAAGATGGCGCTCAGCTCAGCGATTTTATCATGAAAGAGGTTTTTATCTCATATTTAAGCCCTCCAAATTTCGTTGCGATATACCAGGTGGTTCAAAAATTAGTAGAGGGGAACGGACTTTAGACGAGCACTGTATAAATGTATAGATTTGTCAAATGTTACACACGCACACACAAAAAATGAAACACACACAGGAAACACTTATACAGACATATAAGTTATGTAAATATATATACTTATATAAAATATTCATAATGAAATGTAAATAAAAGTATCAAAAAACATTCAGATAAAGAAATTTACAGACGTCACGAATTAAAAAATTCCCCCAACTTATAAAATAATCCTTGAATTAAAAATATTTTCAACTCCCTACCGAATTCAATGAAATTGCTGGCTTCCTCTATATGTTTTGGCAGTTTATTAAAAATAACTTGTCCCCAAGTACGGAATATGGAAGTTGAGTTTTTGTCTCGTGTTTATATTATGGATATTTGAATTCCCATCCTCTCTGTTCCGCTCTCATCTCCTTCAAAATGCGCCTCATTTGTTTCTCAATCGCGCGCCTATTTTCCCGCACCAAAACAATGAATGAGAAGAGCGCCGTAAAACGGCAAACCATCTTACTTGTGCCAGTCCGATATTCCCATCCTGTCGCTCGGCCGACTCGATTTAATGCCTCTTTGACGACGATGTTCAATTATTGTTCAGAAGCCACTTGAAACGAAACGCGAACAATTTACACTTTATCCCACCAACTTGATTCCGTCAATGTCTTGCTTCGGACTGGCTGGGGCTGGGGTGTGTGAGAGCTCGCGGCAGCTCCTGTACAGCGTTGCCAGAGTTCGCGATGGGGTTTTCTCGGTGCGGTGCTCAGATCAATAAATAAATTTATTGATCTGAGGTGCGGTGGGTGTGGGAAGGGTGGGTGGCTTGGGATTTGGGGTCGTTGTTTATTAATTTAATTAGAAAACTCCTCAGAGCTTTGTTTACAAGTTGTGGGTTCTAATAGGTGGACATAATTTATCGGTGTTTGTTTGGAGGGTTGGGGATGGGAAGGGAAAAATGTGTTGGAGAGATTACAATGAAACAAATAACAAACGGTATAGGGAGAGGAAGTGGGGAAAAGGGGATACATATTCGCTTCGCTTCAATGTTAACGTTATGGCAAAAGTACATCGCTGTTTGCGGGTTGGGAAATTTCAATATACAAAAAAGTTACATCCATTTTTGTGTTATTTGCATTATTTTAGCAAATAATCATTTATTATCAGAAATTACAATCATTGATTGAATAATACAATCATCGTGACAACTAAATATTTTTTTCTACACCCGTAATATAATAATACACTTATATGCCCATAATCCGTTTCATAATGAGATCCATTATGATACAGATTTTTCATAACGATACAGATTTTTAATCAATAGAAACCCATAATTTTTCAATCAAGCATGCTGTGCATTTGACGTTTGTCCTAGATTCCTATCTAATTGTTTTATTTGTCAAAATCAGTAGGTATTAAATTTTCGTAGAATATAGCTAAACTTCGATAATTATATTATCAAAATGTCTGATATCAGCGATATAGAAGAATTACCATCGACTCCTCCACACATATCGGAGAAAGCAGGAAATGCAGTACAAAATATTTCAACCCAAAAATCTAAGAAAGTGTACGAAAAACTATATCAACGGTTTATGGACTGGAGAAATACAAATAATATTTCGACATTCTCCGAAAATGTTTTCATTGCTTATTTTCAAGAATTGATGGAAACTATGAAATCATCTAGTACATGGACACATTATTCAATGACGTTGGTAAATATCAACCATAATATAGACATTTCTAAATATAAGAAGCTACAAGCTTTATTGAAGCGAAAGTCCGAAGGATATGTTGGAAAAAAATCAAAAATATTTTCACCTGAACAAATAAAAACTAGCCTAGGTCATCCTGCTTTTTATTTCATTTTTTCTTTTTTTCTTTTCTTTATTTCTTATTGTTGTATTTTTTCAATTTATCTTTTTGTTTTATGTAGCAATGATTTTTGGAATAATGGGAGCATGTCGAAGGCATGAACTACATGACCTAAAATGTGAAAATGTCAAAGATATGAATGGAATCTTAATTGTTAATGTGGTAGAAACTAAAACAAAAGTACAACGAATATTTACAACTACCGGCAAATACTACGAAATTAGTAAAAAATATATGAATCTACGGCCGAAAATTTGCCCCACCCCTTCTTTTTTTTAAATTATTTTAATGGAAAATGCACAACTCAAAACATGGGTATTAATAGATTTGGTAATTTAGGGAAGCAAATAGCAACATATTTAAATCTGCCTGATCCTAATTTATATACAGGGCATTGTATTCGAAGGACATCTGCAACCGTATTGGTTGATGCCGGTGGTGATATTACTGCATTAAAACGTCATGGTGGCTGGAAATCCAATTGAGTGGCGGAATTGAAAATTCGGTTCTGAATAAAATCAGCATTTCCAATACAATATTGAACTCTATTGAAACTAGCAATAATGAAATAAATGTAAATATTCCTTCCACTTCCAGATCAGTGGGACCAGGAATAAACTTTTCAAATTGCACAATAAATAATCTAAATTTATAAATAGATTATTTTTTTAATAAAATAAGTAGAAGTTTATAGTTTTCTTATATCCATGGAACCCAATTAATATAATATTTATAGTTCTTCATTATTTATCGGGTGTAGAAAAAATAGCATTTGCAACTCTCATGTAATAGTTATTAATACATGATCGTTGCATAATATACTATAATAGCATTGTGAGCTTTAGAAAAAAAGTAACATTATATTAGAGAAATGCGGCCCAAATGGTCGTATCTTTTTGAACTGACCGGGTGTCATCCATATAAAGCGACATTTTTTTTCAAAAATCAGCTTTCTAAATTGGGTTTTTGACCAAATTCAATGCTATTGACATTTTAATTGACAAAATCAGTGCTTCAAAAAAAACCAACAAAACGCTTTTTTCTCGCTCATACCGGGGCTTGACGTGTTAAACCATTTGACAAAAAGTGTTATTACCTAAAATATGCAATAATTGTATATCTCTAAATATAGCACTGCACTGTTTTGGGCACCCATTCCTCCAAGAAGTTCAGTTAAAAAAGTCGCGGGCGATACTTGATGAAAATCCATAGTTAAAGTAAACTAAAAATACTTCACTACGATTTTCACAAAATTGGTTTACAAAACCCACGACACGTGTTTCGCTATACTATAGCTTCTTCAAGTAATAATAATATTAAGAATAATAAATTTATTCACCATCATAAGTACAAATATATAATATAGTAGAGTACAAATATTTTTTTTTCATATGGTTAATAAGCAGATTGGCCCAAAAAAGCTCTCGAAGAGCTTGTCTATGGGCAGTTTCTACACTAAGTGGAACTGGATTACAATTACTGGCGTTCGATATAAATATTAGTAGCAGGTATAGTCAGTTGGATATTAGGTAAATAAATATTATTAAACAGATTTAAAAGAGGCGAATTATTAAAATTAATTTGGTCATTTAATAAATATTGTAAATTCTTGTCTTTTTTATCTCTAAGCCCTCTAAATATGTTAGTCCTAATGCTTGTTTTTTTAGTTTTTCAAACTATAATTTTATTGCAAGCCTTTATTTAGTTCCACCTGTCCCGATGTGTGTAATCAAATCTTACATGTTAAATTAGATTAGATTAACGTGAAATTAGGCAGGTGTTCATAGTTCCCTTGACATTGCATTAAGAATTTTTTGTTAGAGAAAAAACAAAATGGCGGCTTTAAGATGGCGGACGAGATTTGTGTTTATGGTCCGATTCGATTCAAAATTGGTATGTGGGGGTTTATGAAGTCGAAGATTATGATTTTTCATCAAAATTCATAAAATCAAAATGGCGGCTCCAAGATGACCGATGATCTCTGTGATTATGGTCCGATTCTATTCAAAATTGGTATGGGGGGTTTTCGGGGTCGGAGATTATAAAGTCATAAATTCAAGATGGCGGCTCCAAGTGGTGTACGAGATTTTTAATTACGGTCCGATTCGATTCAAAATTGGTATGTGGAGGTTTTCGGGGTCAAATATTATGAATTTTTTGTCAAAATTTATGAAATCGAATTGGCGGCTGGCTCCAAGATGGTAGACGATCTCTGTGATTATGGACCGATTCTATTTGAAATTGGTATGTGGAGGTTTTCGGGGTCGGAAATTATGAATTTTTGGTCAAAATTCGTGAATTCAAGATGGCGGGAGAAGGAAAGTAAAAAATAATGTTATAGTTTGAAAAAACTAAAGAACACGCTTATATAGCAATAAGCTATTATGCTTTTTTACATAAGGGTACATTTTTGGTCAATGACTCTATTCTTATTATTTTTAAACTGTTAGTCCTTATTGCTATGTAGGCGTGATTTTTTTGTTTTTTTAAACTATAATTTTTCTATAATAATTTTGAGTTTATTGCATGTGAACCATGTTTGGGCGAATATATAATTGGACAACGTACATAACTTTTCTGAATTTGCACTTTGACAGATGAAAGTTGTATCATCACCGAAAAAACACTATTTTTCGAAAAAGTTTAATGATATAAATTGTTAATAGCCTTGCGTTGTGGATCCATGTTTTCTAAAGCCAATTTGTCCTAGACACAAGAGAGAATTGCTTTCTGAAAATGTATAAAGTTGTTTCTTCCTGATTATTTCGAAAATTTTACATTTGATTGGTTTGGTTGGTTGGTTGGTTGAAAGCTGACGAGACAGAGACAGGGTTGGCACTTAGCTTTCCTTGACACTGCGACCAGCTGGGGTCTATTGTATCACTCTGTCGTCAGTGGTTCCTCATTCAAATAGGTTTGTGCCTTTAATTAGGTTTAGTAGCCTGTTGATAAGGTTCTTCGGATTCATGCCTGTTTCCGGGCTGATCTCTCCAAAGGTTCTGTGTCGCCCACTACTTAGGGCGTCACAGTCGAAGATAATATGAGAGGCTGATTCCTCCTCTTCATCACATAGCCTAAACTCCACGGTTTCCCTGCGCACTCCCATGGTGTTAAGGTGTTTTCTTAGGCCGCAGTGTCCAGTCTACAAACCTATTATTATACGTGCCTTCGTTCTGTTCAGGTTCAGAAGGTCAGCCGTCAGGGTCCGGTTTGGATGCCCTACCATGACTTTGCTGTGTATTCGCCCGACAGTTTGATCCCAATATTGTTGGTGTCTTCTCTTTATCCACTCGTCGATCAGGGTCCTGCATCGGTTTTTGCTAATCCCGTGTACAGGTTCTGGCACTGTGAATAGCGTTTCAGATGCTTGACTAGCTAGCTGGTCCGCTTTTTCGTTGCATTCAATGCCTCTATGACCTGGCACCCACATCAAGGTGACCTTGTTGTGTTTTGCCAGCTCGATGAGGTTCTGGAGGCAGTCCCAGACCAGTTTAGACTTCATCTGTATGGAGTTGAGTGCATTGATAGCACTTTGACAGTCAGATAGAATGTGGATGTGTTTTTTTCCTATAACCACTTTCTAGATTCTTCTGGATGCATACCATAATAGCATGTGTTTCAGCTTGGAATATCGTGGAGCATTTGCCAAATGGTATTATGTAATTCCTCCTTGGCCTTACCCCATGTATTTCTGCTCCCGTTCCTTCAACTGTCTTTGAACCGTCTGTATACCAGACTATGTCCGCAGTTGATTGTGATTCTATACTCGGGGCCCATCCAGATCCGTCAATTCGTGTTCCGAATGGTTTTTCGAATGAGTATAGGGGTTGCATGTAGTCTGAAATCATTTCGAGTTCTTCGATGTTGATTACATGAGTGATTCTGGTATGTCCAGTTATTCGGATTCTCCAGATTTTTGTTTGTTTCAGTCTGTATGCACTCATCCTGGCCTCTCCAATGAATTGTAAGTCGAGGGGTTCGAGGTTTAGGATGATTTCCATTGCAGCTGTTGGAGTGCTATTCATTGCACCCGTGATACAGAGACAGGCAAGCCTCTGGATTTTCCCAAGGTTGGTTTTTGCCTGTCTTTGATTCGTTTTTGGCCACCATAAGAGTGAGCCATGAGTTACTCTTGGTCTTATTACCGCTGTGTAAAGCCAGTGCATGGCTTTCGGTTTGAGCCCCCAGGTTTTTCCAAAAGCTCTCCTGCACATCATGAAGGTTATCTTGCTTTTATTGGTTACATGTTGAAGATGCGGGTTCCAGGTTAGTTTCTTGTCGAGAATCAGCCCTAGATATTACTACTTGTAATGTTTCACCGCAAGGTCTGGGAGGTATGAGATCTCCGGGTGAAGGGAATTAGTGTTGTTCTGTTCGGATTTGCCCTAAGGCTCTCTCTGTTGCACCATTCCTCTGCTGTCCTCAGTGCATTTTGCATTAGCTCTGAGGTTGTTCGAGTATTATTTCCTTTGATGAGGATGACCAAGTCATCTGCATACCCTTGAGAGTAATACCCTGGTTATTCAGAAAAATTAGCAGTTCATCTACAACCATGTCCTACAGAAGGGGGGAGAGTATGCCACCCTGTGGAAATTTGAATCTGCTCTGTTTCCTCGAACATGTTGGCTTGGACCAGTCTATTGTGAAGCATTGAGTGTATCCAGCTGCCTCTTCGAGTGGCCGCAGAGACCATACTTTAAAAGGAGGTGTTGTTGAAGGCGCCTTCGATGTCTAGGAAAGTGCATAGTGCAATTTCTTTGTTTGCTAAAGACTCTTCAAGCCTTGAAACAAGCTGATGAAGTGCTGTCTCGCATGATTTTCCTGTTAGATAGGCATGTTGGTTTTGATGTTAAGGCCGTTCTACAAGAGCGGTTTCCCTTATGTCTCTATCTATCAGTTTTTCTAAGCTTTTCAGAAGAAATGACGATAGGCTTATTGGTCTGTATGCCTTTGCCTGGTCGTATGAGTCCCGTCCAGGTTTTGGAATAAAGACCACGTTTACAGTTTTCCAGGTTTGAGGTAGCCATCCCAATGCTAGGCTCAGCCTGTACAGTCTGCACAGTTCTGGTGCTAGATATTCAACTCCGCTCTGAAGTAGTATAGGAAATACTCCATCTGGGCCCGGAGACTTGTAAGGCTTGCATGAGTTTATTGCCCACACTACTTCTGAATGAGTTACCGTTCGTTTAGCCACTTCCCAGTCTGCCCTTTTTGCCCTCAAATGAAGGTTTGCAGGGATTTCATATCTGGGGTTTTGGTTTGTGGTGACAGTGGATCCTGGGAAGTGTGTATGGAGCAAGAGTTCTATAGTTTCTATGTCCTCACAGAACTTCCTCCATGACTTTCTCTGTTCCCCTCTGATTTTTTCGTTGTATTCTGTGAGAGTTTTGGAATAATCCTCCCAGTCACCAGTTTTTTTCGCTCGATTGAATAGTTTTCGCGTTTTGTTTCTGAGATATGTGAGTTTGGTGTTCTATCAGCTCACTGTACCTTTAGTGGTGCTGCGCTTTAAAGGGCAGTTGTTATGATATGAAGTTATTATGGCCCCCTGTAACATTAGGGAGGTTTGCTCTATTCCATGAATCGTATTTGAGTTAGGTTTGACATTTTCGAAATTTGTGAGATTTGCCTTGAGCTCCTCCCGGTACCCCGGCCAGTTGGTTTTTCTGGGATCCCGACACATTACTGCAGGTTCATTGGCATAGCCAATCTCCACTTGTATGTGTCGGTGATCTGAGTTTGAAGGTTCCTCAGATACTGCCCATTTGCTGACGTGCCGAACCACCAAAGAAGAGCCCAAAGTGATGTCAATGATTTCCCGTCTGTTACGGGTTACGAAGGTTGGCTCATTGCCTCTATTAAGTACTTCCAGGTTACTGGAGACAATAAATTCAAGCAATGGCTCACCTCTTGTGTTCGTGTCGGTGCTCCCCCACACTGTATTATGGGCGTTTGCATCGGCTCCGATGATAAGCTGGAGTTTGTGGTCCTCACAGTGTTTAACCAAAGCCCTCACTTGTTCTGATGGTGGAGGGCTTGTAGAGTCATAAGGCATGTAGACGGAGGCTAGTACTATGCTCCTCTCTACTCCGTCCTTGATGTAGGTCGTCTTAATTGCTGTTATGTCCCTGTAACAGAATTCTATTAGATTCAATACGTTCAAATCACTCCTGGCAATAATGCAGGATCTGGCGTTTCCACAGTTAAGATTATAAATAAGCTTACCCTTGGATGTTCCGAAGCCTGATACTCGCCCTTGACCAGCCTGGTTCTTGTATTGGGGCCACGTCGGTGTTGCCCTGTGCAAATATTCTGCACAGGGTTGCAGTAGCAGCCTTACTATGCTGCAGGTTGGCTTGAACTGCCCGCAGCATCAGGAATGTTCCGGCTACCTTGCTTGAAGTGTACCTGCGTTAGCCCCAGGAATGCTTTCATTTCCTGGCTTGCAGGTTCTTCAAGGAGGTCTCGTCGATTTGGAAGACAAGAGTTAGACCCGAGGCCTCCTCTTGTCTCTTGATGACAAGCCATTCTTCAGTATCTATCCCCATGTTCTGGGTTTTGATGAGCTGAAGAATCTTTTTGGTTTCCATTTTACCAAATGGCTTTGGAATCCATACCACTACCTTGGAGGTATTCAGTATGTCCTTGGGCCGGACTTTTAGGACAGCCCCCTCCCAAAGTATCAGTCCGGGGATACTCTTGAGTAGCCAGGATTTCGTGGTTTCATCCGAGCATGTCAGGACCAGCACGCCCTTGTGGACGTAGCTGTTCCTGAAGTTCGGACCCTTACCCGGCTCACACTTGAGGATTTCCCCGGTAATTGCTTCCTGCAGGAGAATCCCTTGGTCGTCTGATAACTGGTGATCTGGATAACTCTCCAGAGCAACAGCCATCTTCAGACCTCTTGTAACCTCCCTATAGCTGCCCTGCTCAGTTGGGTTAACTTGGGCAGAGACAGCCACTGGTTGGTCAGATCTAGGTTTCTTCACCCTTGCAGAGCTCTCCGTGGAAGAGGGTTGACTTCTCTGTGAGTGGTCCCTCTTCTTGTTCGGAGTTTCGGCTGCCTGCTGCTTCCAGCGATGCTGGGAGTTCGTTCAGGGAAGCCAGTTTTTGCTTCTGGGTGTGGATCGCGTCGGTTGCTTCGGCGTTTCCTGGGTTTAATTCCTTTCCCAGCTGCCTTGGCCTCCGCGATCCGCACCTGTCTTCTAGCAGCTCCTGAGAGCTTTTTCCGCGTCAGAGGTAAATCGTTTACATCGTGCCTCAGTGCAGGTGTTTCTGGAGGTTTAGCGGAACTGCCACTGCCTCCAGAGAGTTTCCTGCTCTCTGTTTCCGGGAGTTTCTCAGTAGGTGTTCGACCATCTGCTGATCCCTCCTCGGTTGGGTTTGCGGTTTCTGGTGCCGAGTGCGATTCAACTGGAATCTCCTCGACTTCCATCTCCGCTAGTGGTGGTGGGTCTTCTCAATGGAGTTCCCAGGTTGTTTTCGTATGGTTTCCATATTGTTCCAGAGTGTGGAAATGTGTCCTGCGCCATGTATCCCAGAGGCTCCGTTTGTGTTACCTGACTGGCTCAGGTATCATCCATCCCTCGGCACGGGTCGCTTGACGCCTTGGATTAAGCCGTGATGTGGTGGCATTTGGTTCGAGATTGACTTAGGCCCGATTTCACCAACCTCTTTAAACGAGTTTTGTTCAAATTAAACTTAGATTAAGCTTTCTACACGTCATATTGGATTTCACCAGGAACTATAAATCGCGTTTAGTTCTAAACGGCGTTTCCACTTAAAACGGGCTGAATTTGGCTAGTTACGAACTTAAACGACGTTTAGTTCATTGGTTTCGTGCACGTTTGACAGATGGTTGACATTGGAGGTAAAACAACCTCACTTTTCCGATTTGTTTATGTTGGAGAATTGAACATTTTTACCTATTTCAAAAAGAATTCAGTAGTTGGATTACATGTGTTTATGTTTAATTCGTAGATGATCATGCCTTCATATTGTTCTGTTGTGAAATGCAATAAAAATGCATCAAAAGGCGGCCGAATACGATTTTTCAGGTAAATTGTACATGTTTGTATTTTTGACCCTGTTATCAGAATTCCATCTGCTGTTGTAAGAAATAGAAAACATTGTGAAATCTCCAGAAGGCAAGCAGCCTAGATACATGCATCAAACGAAAAGACTGGTCTAATAAGTTAACGAAATATGGTAGAGTTTGTTCCAGACATTTTCACTCTGGTAAAAGAAATATGTTGTACCAATTTATTCAATAAGCTGGGTGCCGAATGAAGTCCAAAGAAGGAATTTATTTGATGAATTATATTTTCACATTCCAACTTGGAATTCATTGTAGAAGATATTTTCATTTTTATCAAGTTTCTTCAAAAACTAAACTTTGAACACCGAACACCCACAAAAATATCACAAAACATGAACCAAACACGAAAGTTATCGGTTTTCAATTTTGAGGTTATATTGTCACTTGGCTTTGGCTCCTCTACAAAACAAAATCTATGCAAAAATGATAGACTGTCCTCAAACTAAGTTTCAATAAACTCGGTTTAGCTTTCGTCTGTTTGTGTCGGTGAAACTAGATCAAGGTTTATCAAGATCACAATCTGAGTTTAGTGAGAACGGAGTTTAGTAAAACGCCGTTTATCTGTCTTGTGGTGAAATCGGGCCTTAGAGATCCGCAGGCTTTGACCATTTCTGGTCATTCCCACTGGATTTTCCTTGTCAACCCTGTTATCCAGCGATACCACTTGGAGGTAGCCACCTAAGTTTCCGCAACCCATCTTCATCTCTCATAGGAGGTGAACATGTGTTGACGCAAACTACTCGCCTATGATTGGTTTAATAGATTAAATAATTATTTTATGGGTCGAAATTGTTTATATCATCGGTGCTTCCATTCTTCAATACCGGCAAGATAACAGAGTACTTCAAAACATTTGAAAATATTCATCTAGAGTAACAGGATTCAGATGAAAATAATGTATAGGAGTTTTGACTGTTTTTAAATAAAACGTTGGTTCCTGAGGTATATTAGGCAGTGCGATTGTGGTCTTTTCAGCAATTGAAGTAAAGTATTCATTGAAATGTTTCATGATTTATTACGTACCAACTGTCCCTCAAAACATTAGTAGAGTTTAATAAATACTTGTTATAGGCTTCAGTTTTACATAATTTTATTCGATTTTTATAATCACACCCCAATTTTTCATATGTATTTTGAAAACAAGTATATTTATCAACATAGTTTATAGTTGTTATAGAATTGAGAGGTTTGATGATTGTTCATCACTGTTAACTTTCAATATTATCGCAACGTCAGCAAACCCCCGCCTAGGGTGTCTTGGGTACAAGTAGCAACAAGACCTTCGTCACTATGACATTAATTTAATTGACAATAAACACTGTCTGACATTCAATTTTTTTATAGTGATAGTGCGTGTCCCGCATTGAAGTATTTATCCACTGTAAAATTAATTCGATTGGTTGTTCGGCAGATAATTGAATCAATCAGTGTATACGTGTAACATGTTCATTTAGTTTTTGTATCAGTTCTCTAGGTATTCCCAGCGCTTGGCAACACTGTGGGCCGTTACGCATTCTCAGTGCATCAGGAGCAAGCAGGATAAATCTCTGATGATAGTTCCTCTGCGGTTGCCATGGTCACCACGAATTTCGTGGCTATTATCGATTATCGCGTACGTTGTCGAAAGTATTTTGAGGAAGATGCGTTGATAAGAAGAGTAAGAGAGCGGGCGGTGGCAGGGCCGATCCTAGCAGGTGTGCAGCGCGTGCACCGCACGCGGGCGGCTAAACTAAGGGGCGGCCGCGAGGCCGCAGGCCGCTTCAGTTATAACAATCAGCTATTTTTTTAAAGAAGAAAAATGATACGTTAGTGCTCAGTTGTGTTGTGTGTTGGTCTTTTGTCCATTAGTATCTTCTCCTACTCTCATCTACACACATTCTTCATTTGAGAGCAAAATTCATGGCAGAGCCGGCAATGCAGCATAAAAAATTGAAATTTCTATAAAAAAAACCAAGGGCCATATTTTTGACAGGACTAAGTATGTTTGGTTCCTGTGTGCGGCGCGGCGGCTTATTTATGTATAGTATTTATGATGTCAGTTGGAACGGCGAAAACAATTTTGAAAAAGGTACCAGCGGCGAAACCTTTGAAAAAAACGTGCTGCTGTTCGCCGGGCGGCTTTTTTTCAAAGGTTTCGCCGCTGCGGCCTCCTTGGAATTTTTTTTCGCCGTGCCAACTTACTTGTAAAGACTATATATATCACAGTCGGCTCGCAGGTCAATGGTCAAAAGAAACTTTATTTTAGTGGTTTTCTTTATAGATAAGAAATGGATTGTTTCGACAAAGTTAAAGGGATGCGGCATCGGAATTTTTTTTGCTACTTCACCTCTATTTCAAAATGTTCATTTAATTTTGAATCAACATACAATAAGACTGGTCATAAACACAATCAAGTGCAAGTGTAAGTTAATATTGGAAATTAGTGACAAGGTGTTGCTGTTGAGTATCGTTTAAATATTTATATCAGAACTGTGGTAAGTACCAAAGCTCTTAACTAGATTTATGAACGAATGAAATGTTGTACAGGGTGTTTTCTAATTAGATAAAAAAAGTGGGCATATTTTCAAACTAATTTTGTCGCGATGATTTGTTTTGAAAATAAGTACAGAATGTTTGAAAATTCAAAATTTATTTTAAATTCTTTCAAAATTCGTTAGCACACAATATAATTTTCTTACAAAATTATAGGTTACCAACCGGGGGAGTTTATGAAAATTTTAATTTTTACCCAGATTTTGAAAGAGCGTACGAATCATTATTTATTTTAAATAATTTGCTCTAACTTTTTCAACAGGAATGGGGATTTCTTATGAATAACCCATATTCTCACACTTTAAGTAAAAAAAGTAAGTAAGTAGGTACTTTTTAGAGGTCATTTCGATGAATTTAAAAATTTCTGAAGAATTCCTATTCATTTTATCTGCATCTGTGAGCCATGATATACTAATCGTTCTTCTTACCTTTTACCTTTAGATGTCGTCCTCGTCCAAAAACAGAAAACTAAAAGAGAGTCAGGTGCCTTCTATAGAAAAGAGAAGAATAGAAGAAATCTCAAAACAAGCGGGAGCATTGAAAAAGTATTTTGGAAAACCAGATAAAAGTGAGCCCGAACAAAAAGGTTTGAATCAAATCGCGGAGTTTGATTATTCTCAACCATCTTTTAATATTGTATACCTTCCATAGTTAATTATTTATATCTCAAATGAATGTTTATTATTGCACAATCTTACTATATTGTTAAACTACTGTATTCTTACACACAAGCAGGCATACCCTGCTTCGTAAGTATTTTCTTAAATTTATTCACCATTCGCCATTCCAAGAATGCAATTACACTGTGAAATTATAAATTATAAACTCGAGTGAATAAATTATGATTATGATTATGATTATCAACATCCACCAGTACTAGTGAAACAAACAATAAATCAATAGATTTCACACCCGATGAAGGTGATAAAGCTGCAAGATCATCATCAAGCAGTCCCATTTCCAGTGAAGCCGAATGTGAAGATGACAGCAAAGAGGAAGAGGGCTCTGCTCAAGTAGCACTAGATCCAGGTACTTGGCCTAACATTTTGACAAAAAAATATATTGATTTATTGGTGGAACACGGTCCCAAACAAGTTGCAGATTTCAAATTTCCGATTGATGAGAGTGGCAGAAAATTTAGCTGTTCATATTATAACGAAACTTTAGTGAACGGGGAGAAGATAAATCGCGCGTGGCTCTGCTATTCCATAAAACTAAATTGTATTTTTTGTTTTGCATGTAAATTGTTTAGTAGATATAGTTCAACACAACTTGTAAGTACTGGCTTTTCTGATTGGCGTCATTGTTCGGATTACCTCAATAAGCATGAAAATACTCTAAAACACGTTTACTCTATAAGATCGTGGTGCGAAATAAAGACGAGGATAGAAAAAAATTGTACTATTGACGCGGAACAACAAAATGTTTACAATAGAGAGAAAAAGCGATGGCGCGCTATCATTGAAAGAATGATTGCTGTAGTACAATTTTTAGCCAGTCAAAATTTAGCATTCAGAGGAACTAGTACGGAGTTGTATCATAGAGATAATGGTAATTTTTTAAAGGCAGTAGATATGTTGGCCAAATTTGATCCAGTTAAGAACAAATTGAAGATTCTCAATTGAATGTTCATTTCAACTTACAAAGAGGTTATTGACGTGGAAGATAGTGACTAATTTATCTTTCAGTCAGATGATTACATCGATTTTAAACACTGTTTATATTTATAAATCAACCTTAATAATACAGTAATACAAGATAAAACGTATTCCAACTACTTAGGGCAGCATTTTCAAAATGAAGTAATTCATATTTTAGCCGAATCTATTCGTAATGAGATAACAAGCATTGTCAAAAAGCCAAATATACACTATAATTTCGACTCTACGCCCGATATTAGTCATACAGAACAAATAACGTTTGTAATTATGTGTGAACACTACTGATGGTAAAAGTAAAGTAGATATTTTAGAATATTTTTCTAGGATTTTTTTCAGTAACTAATACCACTGGAGAAGGTCTGTGCAATTTTCTATTAGAGAAGCTATTACCTAGTCTGCAGCTCGAAGTTGAAGATATACGTGGTCAGGGCTACGACAATGGATCGAACATGAAGGGGAAAAATAAAGGGCTTCAGAAACGGATTCTCGATATCAATCCTAGAGCATCTTACGTGCCGTGTGCGGCTCATACCTTAAACTTCGTCGTTAATGACGCTGCCAGCTCCAGTGGTGAAATTTCTGGATTTTTTGATATGGTACAAGAGGTATATATTTTTTTTTCTGCGTCCCCATATCGATGGGATTTACTAAAAAAATACGTGAAAAGTCTAACTTTGAAACCATTAAGTGAAACAAGGTGGGAAGGTCGTATCAATGCTATTACCTCTAAAGCAAGACCTCAAAAACATTATTACCGCATTAAATGCCTTAATTGAAGATTCCACCAGAGACGCGAAAACAAAAAATGGTGCAAAATCAATAATTAAAAATCTTGATTCATTCAAATTTTTGTGTTCAATTTTGATTTGGCATGATTTATTATCAAGAATTAATGTTCTGAGTAAAATGCTTCTAAATCCTAAATTAAACATCGCGGAATGCATTGAAGGCTTAGATAATTAAAAAAAATATTTTGTTTCACAAAGATCAGACGATAATTTCAAAATATTTGTCGAATCAGCCACAACACTTGCTAGAGATTTAGGTATTGATCCCGAATTTCCAAGTTCGAGGCTCAGGAAAAAGGTCCGTTTATTTGATTACGAGGGCAGTGATGAACCCCTTTTGAATCCCTTCCAGCAATTCAAGACTTCTTTCTATTTTGCAATTCTTGATCACACGATCTCTTCGGTAAATGAAAGATTTACATTTTTATCTGAGTGCTTTTCAATATTCTGCTTTCTGTATGAGTTTCACAACATTTCTAGTGATGATCTCATGAAAGCCTGCATGGACTTGATATTAAGTTACAGGCACAGGAGGAAGGAAGTATCGTGAAAGATATAGACGGTATACAACTGTTTAATAAAATAACTTCATTCAAAGATATTTTTCCAGGTAAGAAACAGCCAATTGAGGTATTAGAAATCATAGTAAAAAATGATCTCATTTCCTGTTTTCCTAATTTTGCTCTAACAATAAGAATTTTTTTAACCTTACCTGTTTCTGTGGCTTCAGGAGAAAGGAGTTTCAGCAAATTATAAATTATTAAAAATTACTTGAGAAATAATATGACACAAGAAAGGCTTTCAGATTTGGCCATCATCTCTATTGAATCCGAAATCTGTGAAAAAATAGATTTTACGGAAATTATTGATAAAGTTGCCACTCAGAAAGCCAGAAAGGTTATTTTATAATTAGGTAATTATAATGATTAGGTACCTAGTCTGTAGACTGTAGAACAACTGATCTATATACTTTTCGTTGGTATACGCACTGAGTATGTCCAAAATCGTTGTGTGTGAAATAGACGTTATACAGGTAGATGAGTTTGAGCGTTTATAACGTCAACGTTAAATATAAGTCAAAATAAGAAAAAAATCTCTGGAGGGGCGGCACATCTGGTATTTGCACGCGGGCGGCCAATACCCTAGGATCGGCCCTGGGCGGTGGCCTAGTAAGGTTTATGGGTGGGGGTATCTTCTAGGGGCCATCCAGTTCATTGATTTTCTCGGACTGTATTGTTAAAACGCCTTCTAATAAACTTCACTTTGGTATATCTGTGATGGTTCCTACTTGAATTTGAATGGCGTCTTCATCAGGTTAATGAATAGGGCATTGTTTGGCTTTTGTATCGGACGATCTTTTGTTTACTCGAATGACATTTGTTCTCCCCGATTGTTGTGGCATTGGTAGTTTTGTACTTGCTGCCTTGTTTGCAATTTCCATGCAGTCGGCGAGATTATTGGAAAACGGATAACCGGCGTCCGCAATTTTGAGGAAAGTGGATCATTTCATCACAGGGATGAACTTGAGTGAACTACATGATAGAAATACTATAATGGCCAAGAACGCCAAATTTGAGGCTGTTGAAGATTCAACATTAGTGTAGACAGGGCGATTCAACTACTACTTACTTAAACGTCAAATTCATCTCCTAAGCATTCTTGTGAAAAATACAAAATAATGGTAATAACTTCAACATGCATCGATTATCAAAAAATTCAAGCCCAAATATCTAGAAAACGGTTGCTTAGCGACTTGTAACAAGGGTAGCTTTTTTACGTAGATATGATAGAGGAATTGATTTTTTTACTGAAAAATGTGCTAGAAGTACGCTAAAAAAAGTTATGAATCTTCTAAAAAGGAAAGACGTGTAGGGGGCGCCCCCTACAAGTGAGAGCAATAATAACATCAGGTTCGAATTCGACACCTCAAAAAACCTCTCAATATAAATTTTCCTTTAATTAAGGTCGGTATTTCGAAAATTATTTGAAAAAAAACTAAAATAAAAATAAAACTTCAACACCCTGTATCTTGGAAACGAAGCGTTTTCGGACATATATTTATTCAGACAATTTATATTAGAATATTGTGAGGAAACACCTCCTGAAGTTTGTCAAAGTACTTTTGAATCACCCAGTATGTTATTTTTTCTAATTTTGACATTTTAAGTGACACTTTTCAAAACTCGTGAACTTATCAAATGTTTTACTTTTCATCACCACTTGCGAAAAGTAAAATTTTCCGCAACTGGTGATAAAAAGTTAATTTCACCACCAGTTGCAAAAAATACAGGAATAAAATTTGTTATAATTTTGAGGATAAACTACTTGAAGTACTTCTCTATTGTTATTATATTCTTTGTACATATTATGAAGATTGAATTTTATTCTAATTCCATACATAATATGTATGGTAAAAACTAATTATAAATATTAATAATATAATTGGAACAATTGGTGATATTAAGCCCAGCTGAAGTCTTTCCAAGGATGAGACCACGCTTTTAACGCACTAAAAAGTTAAAAAGTAGGTACATAAAAAACTTTCTCACTTAACTTGAAGTATGGTAATGCGTTTGACAATTAAAATATCGTCCAGTTGGCCAAGCGGTCTAAGGCGCAAGATCTAAGCTCTGATATCAAAAACTGGCGAGGGTTCGAATCCCAAAACTAAATAATTTCTGAATTTCAAAGTGAAAAATAAAAAACATCGTCAGGCGTGGGGATTCAAACCCTCCCAAACTTTTGAGATCCAGAGCTTAGATCTCGCGCCCTAGACCGCTAGGCTAACTGGACGATATTAATTACCAAACGCATTACGATTCTTTAGCGTAAGTAAGAAAGTTTGTTATGTACTTGTGTACCTTCTACCTGTATAAGGGCTCCGCTTTCAAGCTAGCAAGTTCGTATACGTTCTCAACTACATATCACATTAATCTTACTTAAAATTTCAGCTTTGCTAAAATGAGGTGGTTTGCCGGCTCTGGGATCTTACTCTAAAAGTATTATGCTTCCCAAAGATACGTAACCAAAAAGCACCCCAGGCTTTTCGGCATAGTCGATGAATATAAAAATATGTTTTAATTTTTTTGTGCGTTAAAAGCGTATTCTTCAGTTTTTTTAAATTTATATTTTTTTTATTTTGAAAATGGAAACATTCTCAATTGAATATTGATAGAAAGATTTTTCTGTGAATTGAAAAATCCACGATTAAAATGAACATCCTGTTTATATTTTCAACAAATCAACATATTTTTTTATATTTTCAACTTGAATTAAAAAGGATCACACCAAAATTAAAAAAAATATTGTGTGAAACACGTTGGAAAACCCTATTTTTCGTAACTCGCTTTCTTTTGCGGAACTCGCTTCGCTCGTTCCGCAGAAATTCGCTCATTACGAAAAATAGTGCTTTTTCGTACTGGTTGCACAAATTACTATTTTCATTGCCAACCTGAGAAATCAACACTTACTCTCCATTCCATTTCTCCACCTGAGTAAATGACAAAATGGAAAATGATGTAGGTAAATAATGTTGATAAATCCTACAAAAACCTTAATTATCAACTTATACGGCGAGTATCCTCTACAAAACTTCAAATGCAGCATGCATCACTGCCTGAATTAATATTTCTAACATATTCGTTAATTCAACCCATTTTAACCTTAACCATGAGTTTACGAAACAGATGTTCATTTTTGATTATTTTGTAACCATGTTTTATTAGATAGAAACCGAGGCGATATATACGTCGTTTTACTGTGAACATTTTTGAGGGAAAACTGAAGAAACACCACTCCATCATTCCATAGAAACGAAATTTCCAATCGATTGTTATATATTTTTCACGGATTAAATTTCTGGAAATATTTTGTATACATAGTCAAAGTAGAAATTTCACTTTTTTGCAGAGGTCCACGGGATCGTCCAAAAAAAACATTACATGCACGATTTGTGCAGAACCATAGGAATTCAAGAATATAGAAAAACCAAAAATGAAATCCGATCTATCTCGAATAAAAAAGATAGAGCAATTTTGGCAACGTCAATCGATTCAGAACGCTTAAAAGGCATCAATCAATACGACCAAAAAATGGCAATAAATCTGGGGAACTTAATAATGAATATTTAATTATTCTGTTTTTACAACGCTATTAAGTATAGGCTTAATTATTTTCAATGAAATTTTCAATTTGGCATTGTGAAAGTTACAATTTCAGTGATCAGTTAATTTGAGACAGATAAATTTTTCGCTTAAAAATACAGTATTTATCTTAATACAATTTTCACTTATAATCTCTCTAGTACGAAGGCGACGAAGGGCCAACAACGAAACATTCGGAATTGCCACTTTGAACTGACAATTGTCACTTCAAAGTGACAATTGTCAGTTCAAAGTGATGAAGATGAAAATTAAGGGTTGTATGTATTTTTGAATAGTGTATCATAAAAAAATAAAAACAGAAAAAAATCTAGAAAATAAAAAAAAATTGAGGGGTGGACCACCCTTAACATTTAGGGGGATGATTTGTGAAACTAAACCATCCAGGGCGCCACCCAAACACATATAAAAAAATTCATTCCAATCGGTCCACCCGTTTATGATACCGACTGCAGCGCCATCTGCCGGGCTGATTTATGAATCTAAACTATCCAGGTCGCCCTTCAAACGCATCCAAAAAAATTCATTCATATATATATATATATGATTCTACTGTACGTGTGTGGCACTGAACTCCTCCTAAATATAATATATATGTATATATATATATATATATATATATATATATGTATATATTTATATATATATATATATATCTTTTTTTAGGAGATAACGAACATTCATTTTGTCGAAGTTTCAACTGTGTTCACGTCTTCCTCAGGTACTGAGAAGAATTAGCTGGACCATTATTTTGAATTGAAGTAGTTTAAAAGCAGCAGATAATTATTTTGTTTCTTCTCTTCATTGTGCTGTTGGGTATGAAACGCGATACTTTGTTGTAATTTTTTATTAAAAACACGAGAGCAACTCGATAAGGCGGCTAGCTGATATGGATATGATGATTTCTCATATCCATATCGAGCCGCAAGTTCGAGTTGTTCTCGTGTTTTTAATAAATAAGAAAAAAGTATCGCGTTTCATACCCGACAGAATAATAAAGAGAAAGAAGAAAATAATATAATTATAGAAAATGTCTTATAAAAATAATCATCTGCGGCTTTTAAACTACTTTAATTCAAAATAATGGTCCAGCTAATTCTTCTTAGTCCCTGAAGAACACCGTGGACACGGTCGAAACGTCGACAAAATGATATTCGTTATCTCCTAAACGGAGAATTGTTATTTATTTGCCAATCTTTTGATTAATTGAAATATTTAGATTATGTTAATGATATCTCATTATATATTGAATTTAATTATTTTATATATAACTGGTTCCACAAATTATTGTTATCGTGTTATAATTTTCAGACCTCTGCCATTTTACCCCTTACGATATACTTACAAATTGTCACGTCACGTGTACTGAGTTGTACGAGATGTTTTTTAGTATTTTCCGACAAAACTGTTTCAGTGGTATTCTTCTTCCCAGGGTCTAAGGGATTTGGTTGGGAAAGGATTAAAAGCCAAGAAATAACAACTAGTGTGCTGTATGCGTACACCCAATTACATTACACTAAAATTTAAAACCAATCAAATATAAATTCGATTGTATCAGTAGCAACTGAATCCAAGAATATATTTTCATGAGTGTAGGTAAATAGAATATATTTATGTACATGGAGAGAAAAAATAGCTGATCGACTCTGACTGCAGAATCGCATATACATTCAATATAAATTTTATTCAACAAACATCAATAAATGTGGATAAATTTCTCTTTCGATAGAAGAAACCGCTTGGATAACTTATAGATATGTAGCAAGGTAAAATAAAGGTACACAAATTTGAGTTCGAAACTAAAGAACATAAGGAACATCCAATAGGGCTGGAATGATATTGGACGTTGCTCACATTTTTTATTCAATTTCATCCGTAAAATTATTTATCTTTTTCTTGAGCCTGGGCGGGATTCGGTTGAGGGGGCAGAGCCTTGAGAATAGCGTGGACTTCTTCAGCTACGGCCGTCAAGACGAACTCAAACTGTTGTTTTGTAGCTACCATTTTGGGTCTTTGGTCTCGTAGATGTTCCAGTGTCGCAGCAATGTCGATTTCCTTAGCACCTTTGGCCATACGGCTGAGTACCATGTCGATTAGGCAATAGGTACCGGCTCTGCCAGCTCCGTCACTGCAGTGTACCACAATCGGACATGATCTTCCTCTGTAGGACTTGTTTACTTTTCTCCTGCAAAAAACATGTTTAAATGTTGAGGGTATCATTGAAGACAAATCCTTGTTAATTAGAACTTAAGGGTATAGAGATGTTATGTAAAACACTGCGATCGTACCAAAGAATAAAACGAAGTTTAGGTTAAGTGCTTAACGTTCGTCTCAATCAGAAACTAACAGTGTATCTTCATTCGACAAACAGAACGTCATTGGATTTCAACATTTCTCGAATTTGGAATATATAGATGACTATTCCTTATTTCTACAAGCTTTTATCTAACTTCACATTTGTATGTATGTTTAGTACAAATCTTGCAAAAGAATTTTGATCCACTTCCAGTCGTCCGATTACCTTGAAATTCGGCAGGTTTTTATAATTCCGGTGACAATTCATTATGGAATTTGTTAGGGGGGTTTTGGGGTCGGAGATGATGAATTTATTGTAAAAATTCATAAATTCATGATGACGGCTCCAAGATGGTGGCGAGATTTGTGATTATGGACCGTTCAAATTTGGTATGTTGGGGTTTTTGGGGTCGGACATTATGAATTAAGTCGAATATTATTGATTTTCTGTCAAAATTGATAAATTGGAGATAGCAGCTCCAGGTTGGCGGACGAGTTAATCTTTAGATGGTTTCCTCATTGAAGAACTAGATAGCCCAAAACTTACAGAAAAAAGGCCTCATAATAACGATGCTTCAACAGAAATGCATAGATTAAGATGGATGCAATAAAATATTTTACATTCGGATTGCAATGGGCTGAAGAAAATAATCTTGACATTGGAGATATTCTTGCACTAAAAAATATACAAGAGAAAGCTGTAGTTAATTGAGTATTTTTCAATTTTTGCACTTAAAAAACAAAGTAAAATCTCCGACTATTTTAAATAATGTAGTACATACATATATAGTATGTACATATATAGTGTGTGGGTTTATCTATATATTATATACACTTATTCTTACTTACATTATATTTCTTTTGAGATTTTGAGAATAAAGCGTATTTATTTTAAGCGTTTTTTGAATAATGCATATGTATTGAAATGCAAGACGCAATAATCCGGATGTTTTATGAATCCGAATTAGCCCTAGCTTTAATTGATCAGGATTATCTGTTTTATATTTACTGTTATTGAAATATTGGTATCTTTTTGAAAATAATTTGCATATGAGATCGAAAAATATTCCAAAGGAATACTTTCTATTTATTTTCCTTATAGATTTCAAATTCGGTTTAATAGTGTTGTTTATTTACACGAGTTGATAAATGATTGTCATTATTCATACTTGCATCTAAATATTTCATACCATGAGTACTGATCAGTTCCTGAACATTATCAGGTCGAAAAATATTCCAAAGGAATAGTTTCTATCTATTTTCCTTATAGATTTCAAATTCAGTTTAATAGTGTTGTTTATTTACACGAGTTGATGAATGATTGTCATTATTTGTACTTGTATCTAATTGCTTTATATGAATATACCTTTTCTATGATTCTGGGTGCATTTATTAGAATAGAGTTCAGAGACCGGTAAATATTCCTAAATAATCGATCCATGCTCCCCAGTGTAGAGAGACAGGGACAATTACTCGAAACCGCTCGCGAGAAATAGTCTCGGTTCAATTATTTCTCATATAATTGATGCTCCCTATATATCAAAGTTGTGACTTTTCGAGCAACTTTACAAAAAAGGGTTAATCGAATATAGGAACCTTATATTTGAAGCGTCCTTAGCGTCGAGGGTTCATTATTGTGAATATTTCTCCCGATACGTAGCCATTGGCTTAGCTGGAGGATTCAGAGTGATATTTATTTTTATACTCACTGTGGACTTACTGCAGCGCACTTTGGACAGTCAGGGAGAGATTTAAGTATCTTTATTCCATAATAGACCAGTGGCGTAACAGTGGTGTTGCACCGTAACCCCCTGCGACGTAACACCTATGGAGTCTAGTAACAAGGACGGGCCTAGACAGGGAACTAACCTTACATGGGGGCATACACAATAGATCTGCGAAGGTCGCAGTGAAGTGGCTCCTAGCCCGCATATAGAATACATTAATGCTATAGAAGATGTCGAAAAGAAATTCCTAAAATTAGCTTATTACAAAAAACACGGGACCTATCATGGAAGAGGATATACCTGATTTACTTGAAAAATTATATTATATATATATATATATATATATATATATATATATATATATATACAGGGTGAGTCAGAATAAGACCGACAAACTCCGATTACAGATTCCTCACCTCATTTCGAGGTGAAAAGTTGCTATCAAGGTATGTCCTTAAAATGCATCTCCTCTGAGATACAGGGCGTTGACAGTACGAAAAAATTAAGATTTAATTTGTTTTCTCCAAAATTACTGATGGAAAAAATTTGAAACTTGGTACACTAATCAAGGTTTATCAACGTGCTAATTTGAAGTTATATTTTTTTATTTTCGTAAATCAGTGGCGTAGTTACGATGGTATGTGGTCATCTGTTCCTTCATATTTTCTTGGGACAAGTGAATGGACAAATGGGCATTTGACATGAGTTCGGCTCATCGATACTCAACCTGAAAGTCATATGTCCTTAGTAGAGACATAATTTCCTATGTGCAATAATCGCATAATGCTAATTTCTTACAACATATCAAAATATGTGTCAACCTCCTGAACATTTTTTAATGTTGGGAGAATCGGAAACATAGTACGGGTGAGTCAGAATGATACCCAAAATCCCTAGTGTATGAAACACTTGTAGAATCTGTGGAAGATATAACGGCAAGAATTTTAGCAGCATGTAAGTTAATACAGGATACACCAGGAATATTCCAAAGCGTGCGACAGTCGATGATACGGACATGCCAATTGTGTATTGAACAAAATGGTGGTCCATTTGAACATTTGCTTTAATGCTTTGTTTTTATGTAGTGTACCCACTAAACCATTTCGATCATTTAAGTAGATATTAATACACAATAATTGTTTTTCTTCATCAAAAACATTGATTGGATAATATTTTCCTAGATAATTCAATCAGAAATGGCTTTGATAATGATACTCCAATATAAACTTCAACAAATTAAGAGTACTTATCTTCAGTTTTTCGAAAAAATTATTCCAGATCTTAACTCTCATCTTATTATTATGAATTTGAGGTTGGGTTTGTTTATCAGTTGATCTGTCAAAACAATCATATGCAAGAAAGTATGGTAACATATCAGTGAATCCGCGACGTCGATTCGATCAAATAATATGTTTAATGAAAAAATGGAGTTAACGGTCTCATTCTGACTCACCCGTACTATATTTCCGATTCTCCCACCATTAGAAGACATAGATATTTCAGGACATACCTTGATAGCAACTTTTTACCTCGAAATGAGGTGAGGAATCTGTAGTCGGAGTTTGTCGGTCTTATTCTGACTCACCCTGTATATATGAAATTATTGATAACCAATTTGACAGTTCCATCCTCCTGTCATATATGTTCTTCAATCTCCCACGTTTTTTTAAAATTTACATATAATACATTTCATAACCCAGGTCCTATCAATGCATCATTTCCATTCGCAAATTTCAACAATGACTCGAAGTGTAAACAATATTTCCAATGTTGATATATTTGCATAATTCAAGAGAGATATACTCAACTCAATTCCAAACTGAGTTCATACTTTTATACTTTCTATTCACCTTGACTGTATTACTCACTCCTATAAATGGGCTCTAAGGCCTGCTGGATGTGATTATGATAAATAAATATACCCATCTAAGTCACCCCAATAGTTGAGAAGTTCCTTATCCGATATTTCAGATACTCACCCTTCACATTCTGTTCGATCGGAGCAGGCCAAACGACCCCTCCTTCGGAATAAACAGCTGGTCGAATAATTTTCTCTTCATACTTCGACCCTTGATTGAGTTTGCCAAATATCCCCCTTCCTGCAGGAACGTTATCATCTTCATGAGGCTTCCTGTCTCCAAAAATCCCTTCGTCGATGTGTCTCTCTCTGAAATTATCTTCGCCATTTTGTCGTTCTCGGAAAATTCCTTCGCCATTGTTTCTTTCTCGTGAAATCTCGTCTACCAGGTGCCCACTACCATATTCCGAATTATCTTCATCATTCTCATCGTAGTAGACCCGAGTCTCAGGAAAATCATGATCGTTCGAGGAGTCCCAAGTGGTTCTGAAATCATCCGGTGTATAACTCTCCATGAATTTCACGTTAGGTTTGTTTTCCAATTCCAATCTTTCGTTCAGGTGTTTCCTCAGCAGCTCCTGAGCTTCGTCCTCAGGCCTGATGTTGTCAAAATTATCTAAAAGCTCCATCAGCCTTAGGTTGTTTTCGGGGCTTAGAAGTTTCTGGATCTCCCTGGGGGTCAAATGCATGTCATTGAAGAATTTGATGAGAGGGTACATTTTTTTCATCTCTTCTAGGGTCAGAGCGTTATTTCCCAAAGATTCCGGAGGATAATTTAGCTGGGGCTGGTCATTTTCGTATTCTTGTAGGAATTCTAGGGCTTCTCTGGGATTAGTTCGCCTAAAGTCGTCAGGGGGTATCTCTGGGTAGAAAGGAAGCGATCGACGACGCATTTGGGGGATCCATGCTCGTTTCACGTAGTTGGCGTAGGAATCGGGCATGTCAACTGTAAAAAAATTGTCATGTAAATGATATGGAAAACTATATTCCAATCGAAGGTACCCTACTACCTCAAACTAAAATGAAAACAGTGCGGTAGTGGAAATGAACCTCCTTCTAGCCTATGGAAGAGGTTGTGATTAAAATACTAGTTTTTCTTCGTTTATTCAATATAAGAGCGTTCTGGCGTTCTGGGTACTTCTGGAAATCTTGGTAAAAATGTTTGAACTGTGTTTATGATTCCTGTGAGATTAGGGCGGAAATAATGATGAGAAATTTTAGTGGATAATAGAATCGGGCTCTATTGTGGTGAGTGATCATATGTTAATAGTTACAAATAAAAACAACTAAAAAAATAAATTTACTATTACTATTTTTGATGAGAATAAACTTAAAGAAAACATAAACGAAGAATTAAAAAATATGACGAACCAAATAAAATGTATAACGAATTATTGACCGCATTCAATAATTGTTGCTGTAACAAAACATCAAAATAGGAGAAGACTCGGAACCCTGGTTCAATGAGAATATCTCCAAACGAATTAAACTCTGTAATAGATGCTATAAAAAAATAACCCTACTTAATTGTTTATTGATTCCTATGATAACAATGAATTAGTTAAATTAAGTGTTAAAGAAGCAAAAAAAATTTTCAACAGAAATCCACCATTGCTACTACAAAATCAGTTTGGAACTCATTAAATGAACTATTATATAATAAATCCAGACGCTACGATGAAATTGCATATATCTTGAACAATGGACAAAATATTGATAATCAACAAAAAATGTGTGAAGAGTTCAATGATTATTTCATTAATATTGGTCTTGAGGTTTCATGGCCAAAAATGAAATTCCAATTCAGTCAAAATTATCATCAATGTATTTGAAACTCACTGAATCTCAAGAATTAGAAGAAATAATCAATGTACTTAGTACAAGAGAAGCTCCAGGATTTGATAATGTCACTGCAAAAATTGTAAAATGGTAGAATCAGAAATCGCACCCTGAATGAGTATGTTAATAAATTTAACGTTCTCAACAGACTCAGTACGTCACAGATTAAAGAATGCCAAAGTTAAGCCAATTTTCAAAACTGGTGAAAGAAATCAGCTGGGGAAAAAGAAGTTCATAAAAATCAAATTAATTATTCAATGGGTAATATGGGTTTCTAAATTCAGTGTTACTGAATCAGCCGTACTCGATGTTATCACCGAACTCCAAACTAGATATGGATTCAGACAGAAAATGTGGTATATTGTCATTGGATCTTCTAAAAGCATTTGATTCAGTAGATCACAAAACCCTATTGGGTGCTCTGAATAGAATAGGTACTAGAGGGTTTCTCTTTACGTGGTTTAAAAATTATTTATCAGACAGAAAACAGTTTGTTTGTGTAATAGAAACTGTTTTATGTAGTATTCCTCAAAGGTCCATTTTGGGACCGGTACTTTTCCTCATATATATGAACTCTTTAGCAGACTTGGATTTGACTGGAAATATCAAAAAGTTTGCTGATATAGTATAGTAGCAAACATTTATATGAGATCGAAAATATCATGAGAGATGACTTTAAAAATATCTTCATGGCTTATATCGCATAAATAATTATGAAATTTTGGAAAATCTGTATTTATGTTCATAAGAAAAAGAAAGTATTCTTCCAATCTGAAATTCTAGATATAGATGAGAATTTATCGTGGTCCAAACAAATTGAAACATTAAGAAACGAATTTTCCCTATTAATGGTTTTTTTTCGAAATAATTTTTTTTGTATGTATTGAATATCTCAAAACCATTTATTTTACTCTAGATTCCAATATTTAATTTCTGTTCAGCTAGTAATTCTTTGCTCAACCCATTGAAAACACTTCAAAACAAAATCAAGTGTATATTTAAACTTGACTATCGAGAACCAACAATTAATTTAATTTCTAGATATTCATTCATTATATGCACCTTCATTCATTTCGTTAAAAATAATATTAAGCATTCTGATTTGGTATTCAAAACTAACGCCGGTGACCCACATGGCGTATTTTTCTGAACGGATAATTTAAACGCGTAAGTTGGTATAGTCCATCCAATATCAATTGCAGAAGCTGTTTCTATAGGAGCAAATAAAACTCACTTCGCTAACACGAGCGTATATGCGAAGAAACTGAACGAAAAATAATCTGTACTACTCGTAAACATTTTCCGTCGGCAGATGGTAGATCAAAAGAGCCGATAGTCAACGTGGACGTGAGTGACAGCTGTCGCTTTTCTACAACCGATTCGTCTGGGCCAATCGTCGGACATCGATGCGTGTATAGGCGTGTCTATACGATGGAAGGTCATAAATCACGCGTTATAATTGTGTTTTAGTAGCTCTGAAAGATTAAAAACCAGTAGCGTCTGTGGTCTTGGTGTGTG